>JAGDQP010005364.1:0-66652 GCA_022664845.1 Lepisma saccharinum
TGCAAATACAATTTCCAGGTGTCATACTAACTTTTACGCTCTTTATAAATTTATTATTGAAATCAGTTACCAATAGACATCAGTCGGTCACGAAATATATCACAAAATCACACAGCTATAAAATGATGTAAAATATAGTATGACACCTGGAAATTGTATTTGCATGCCCACAACGATACAGCTGGAATCCCTTCTATTGTTAGTATTGTGTGAAGTGCATGCATGGCAGGTAAAAGAGGATAGTGGAGAGAACTCTTTTTCAAGAGTAAATGCACTTGCATGTTGAGGGAAGAGGCCGAAGAGAGTGATGGAACCTCTTCGTGGGTGCATGAGCGCTTGAGTGAGAAAATGGAAGTGTTGGGGGGAGGGTGACGTTTATTTTAGTCTGTAGTCCTGGCGTGAGTCCAGGCTAACTCTCTATAAATCTATTCCCCTCTCCCATCCCTCGACACTTGGCATCGTTAATTCAGGATTGATCTCCGCCACCCGACTTAATTTGGGTCGCCAGACCAACTGGTAAAAGACGCCAGGGGAAAAGGTGGCGGCGTGGAGGAGAAGGGGCAAAGAATTGCTTTCTATCCTCTCTTCTCTTTGCTTCTCCCCCACCACTCTATCCAACTTAGAAGGGATAGTAAAAAAGAAAAACGAAAGGAAAAAAGTACTTTTAAAAGAGAAGATTCTCAAGTGCATTTCTTTAGAAAAGAATCAGATACTACCACGTAAAATTAGTGACAGAGGATTTCGTACAAATTAACAATGGGCATGATTTAAACAAGCTTAAATCACTTTTATAAACAAGAAGGGCACCAGATGCTGAAGAGCCATCATTTGTTGTGGAGGAAGCCAAAGGTGTAAATTGAAGTAGTCTAATATCGTATCATAAACACCGAGTGTGTTTATCGCTTTGTATCGTCTTACATTAAAAAACTCTCGTTGTCCAGCATAAAAATCCACAGCGCTGGACCATACTTCGCATTGCTTCTTCATTTCGCTAAGGCAAGGTCGTAGACTGCCTGCTCGATAAAATAATTGTGATGCAAAGAAAGTGTTGCTTATCAACAAAGGAAATTTCTTCATAAGAGGAATAGATATGTCAAGGTGTAGTAATTAAATTATTTTTATCCCCTTGTATCTCACCAAGAAGAGCAAACCAGATGGTGATAAAACTTGGTGTTAAAACCAGATGGTGTTAACAGCAGGCAGATTTGACTAATGCGGATTATTTTTATCAAGTTGCTACAGGGTACGTACACGGTGTTCCAAAATAGAGCGTGATCAGTATGTTGCTTTATATATTGCCACTTGCAACACTGCAACAGTATTGACGATTTGCGGTTCCAGAACCAGCATTATTTTGTTTATTATAGTCAGCTGATAAGGCCCTACACATCAACAGAACAACAAATATATAGTACCAAATCGGTCTTAACGAATATAAACTATATTAAAGCTCTTAAAGTTACGTAACAATTCATTAAACTCTTCAGCAAATGGTAGTGAAACTCACCAGTAATGTAAGTATAACAATTTCAACGTTCTCTCCTCAGATTCTGCAGTTTGGAAAAGGCTCTGCTGAAGTTCTGTAACGATTACACTATTTTTAGTTCTTTGTTAGAGGTGAGCCTTGTGAGCTGATTATAATAAATTACTTAAGGCATGGTTATAATTACATCCGTATAAGCACTATTTTGGGACACATTCGTCTATTTACCAAGTTTGCGCGCGCACACACATACTTACTTCAAACATCACCTACTGCTTCCTTTGACTCCAGAGGTATTTTGTTGTCATCAGATATATCTTTATGCAACCTACACAACCGCAAGGATATCACGGGCAACACCTCTTGCTTGCTCGGGAAATGTCGGGCTTTTGCCCCTAATTAAATTTGAAGATCTTTAGTAAAACGCATTGAAACACTAATAGGAAAATTCGGTGCAAAGGTACTACACTATTGCTTGATAATGTATTGAAGCTAGAAGGCATATAGAATGTTAAAGAAGCAGGAATTGGATTATTTAAAAGTTACGTATTTTAACTTACAAGCAATAATTCAGCGTATGTAAATCCCAATTCTCTTTCCACGCATATAGAAATAACTTAATATTCGATTCGGAAATTACGCTACTTCCATTCGTTCTGAATAGTTACGTGACTCTCATTCACCACCATTTAGTGCACTTCAGTCTAAGCCCGATCAAGATCTTAGAGCTGTGGGAGCCATGTGAAAGTATATTGCATGTCACTTCCAGCTACACTGGCCGAGAGCCGCCGTTGGCGTAGCATTCGGGAGGTCATGGGTTCGACCCAGCGGCTGACAATCCTGACAGGTTTTTCCAGTGTTTTCCTCAGTCACACCAGCCAAATGCCGGGATGGCACCTTCAACATAGGCCCTGTCCGACACATTTCTGAATCCTTTCCTCTCCTCTATACCAGCCTGAGCCTTAGATACCTAAAGACCATAAATAAAATTCAGTTCAAATTACACTGAAAATTAGGTATCAGGGTACAGGGTTACTAATGTCAGATTTTTAATGGAGTTGTCTGATTCTGACTAATGTAATGAGTATTTATAATTTATTTTATCGTAGGTTAGTGAACTCTGTGCCCTAAACGAAGAATTGTTAATGATTTTTAGAAAGAATGAACCAATAACTACGGAAATAATTCCATAAGTGGCTGGAGCCGGATGACTTTTTTCAATAAACTGATTATAATTTGAACTAGAGTTTATTTGTTCACATAACCATTCATATACTTTAAAAAAAAAGAAAAAAAAGAAGAAGCTTATTATGTGAGTGCCGCGGTGAAGTGGTCTGGAGAATTTTAGAAGGTCATCTTTTTATTATGTCGTAATTTCAAATGTTATGAATGATTATCATCAAGTAGCGTGACATGATGAGGGATGCACTAAAGCTAGTGAAATGCAGCTTCTTCCTTAGCTTAAATATTAGCTTTTTTTTGTACATGAGAGGTGGTAGTTTGGTAGCTACGCAACTTCCTACATATTCTTAACCATGACCTTTCTCGCGGTGTTCAGTATTTTGAAACTGCGGAATGCAGTGTATAGTTCACGCAACGCTGGCTTTAAATTGCTGTCTGTACAATTTCTATTATTTATGTTTCGCATTCTGTTGTGACATACCTGAAGTTTTATATGTTTTTCATGCATCCTTTAGTATCTATATTGCATATAGAATATGCATATTTATTCATAATTCCGTGTAATGTGAAACAGTAGCATGGGCATCGACGTGAAGGAAATGCGTACACGATATCTTCTTAGCCATTAGTGCTCTGCCGGTTATTCGTTAGCAGTGGTTTACCGGAGATATTAAAGTGAGAAGTAAAGTGATCTCTCTCAATTTAGTTCCACGTGTTCTCAATAAGACCCGAGTCAAAGATGCCTAAAGGCCTGTAGAGACTCCGTATGGCATGCTAATAATCTTCGGAATATTTATATACCAGGGGCATTGTCTTGTTAGTATAAACATCATTTGCTGTTCACAGTACTTTGAAGAAAACAAAGCTAAGCTAACGAACCCCATTAGGCAATCCCATACCATGACTAATCTATGTTCTATCTGCACTTACGGAGCCTCAAATTGTGGAGTGGGTTTTTCATATCTCTCACGGTGAACTCTTTCGATATAATTTGAGATAGTTTGAAACCCGACTCTTAGAAAACTGTCCCCATTTCCTGTACAGTCCAGTGTAAGTGTTGCGCACACCAGTCAATTCGGGAACTCCAATGGGCTAATGATCAGTGTGGAAATTGAAGCACTTTCAAGTGGTGAGAAGTTTGTGTTTCTATACTAATGGAGACTTCTCGCAATCTCTCGTTCCAAAATGGCCCTATACCCTCTGTTATTCAATTTTCATACATTTAGTGTATGTTTTTCACTGCATGCATTTAATCAGAGATTACTTGGGATATTGTCCCTACATTTTCAGGTTTATTGCCATATTAATTTTAATTTATGAAATCACAAATACAGCAATACCACAAAACAAACTTCATAACAACATCGAAATTAAAATATGAATGACAAGCGTTATTGTATTATTATGTAACTTCTTTTGAACTCCCTTTTTTTTTCTGAACATTGGTAGTTCTGAACTTGTAGAAAATATATGTAACAAAATAATATAGAAAGTACGAATAAGCCAATCATAATATTCTAAAGTAATGATTTACGGCTTTTCATTAAAAAAAAACAAAAAAAAAAACTAATAAATCCAGAACAATATTGAAATTTTGAAAAGCTAATAATATTTATTAATATCTTTGAAATGATTTGCATCCAAGTTTGAAGCTTGTTCTTTTAATCAAGATATTTGAAGGTTCGTAAAGTAAGATGACATAGCCCAGACCTTCACATTTCTCTTCAATAGCAATTATCTTCAAATTATATATTGATTTATTTTATAGATATACTTTAGTATTATTTAGGCTGATCTGGGTGATATGACATCAACAAAGAACAAGAAATACTTCTGCAAAACAAATATTAAACAGTTTTTGGTTGGTTGCTGGGCCATGGATTAAATATGACTTACCTAAAGACGAATTAGGTATGCGCATGTATTTATTAATTAGATTAATCGAAGGAACTGTTGAAAACAAGAACTGAGCGACCGTAGCTCAGTAAGCAAAGCAGTGGCCTAGCAGTCGGAAGGTCCTAGGAACGATCCCAGCCCCCATTCTGACTGAGGTTTATCTAGAGTTTTCCTCAGTTACGCCAGGAAAATACCGGGAGGGTACAAAATAAGCACCTTCGAGCATCCTCTCCCCTCAGTCCCCTATACCGGATTGAGCCAGAGTTTCCTTAAGACCATAAGAAACAAATTCAAAATAAAAACACACATGATCTTTTGCAACTTTCGAAACCAAACTTTCCATTTATTACATTTGCTGGAATTTATTTTCATAAATCTTCAAGCTGGTGATCGCAGTAAGAAAAAATATCCTTGTGTTTAATAATTAGTTTACAGAAATTGTAAGATTGACACTCAGGCATTCCTCCAGGATTTACAGTTTCGAGGGGGAGTGTAAAGTCAAAATTGGAAGGGTCTGAGTGGAGGTTTGCACGGTTTGTATCGATTTTTCACAGCAAAAATTTTAGTTGGGGGTTGTTCTCGAGAATTTGGGGGGACACCCCCTACAGGAGGATTTGGCAGAATCACTGCTGACACCAAACATATAGGCGGAACGAAACTTTATGTATACTTGTTTCATCACTCCACTAACTTTATCGTGGCGAACTCGATAGTCGTGTGGTCTGAGGCATCAGGCCAGCACCTCCAAGGTTCTAGGTTCGAATCGCGGATGAGGCATGGATGATAGTGGATTTTAGAAACATAACAGCTCAACAAACTGTGACGGGTCGATGTCATAAGTTAAAGAGTGGACCACGTCAAAGTTTTTACTAACTTCCTTTTGTTTGAACCTGATTTGCACCTGTTTTGTTTCGACTTCAACTGTTTTGTTTCACATGTTTTGGAAACCGGCTCTGATGATTGAGCCAGATCTCATCACAAGTCACTGCTCTCTCGAAAATAAACTCAAAAAAAAATCTTGAAACAAGACTTCAAATAAGACGGGACGGGCGTAAGCCATAGTGCTGTTACCGCCCATAAAATTCATTTTACTTTTACTTACTTCAAATAAGAAGTTTTACTTTCTTTTGAGTCTTTCTGTACATTTGTCTCGAAATCCATTCTAAGCAAGTTCTATGATGATCCAGTTTATGAATAATAAATCGAACAACAGAGGCATTGCAAAGTTTAGAAATTAAATCGATTTTGACTCGTTTATCGTCTTGAATAAAGTTCCTCACAAAATTCCAGGGTTGGAGTTCTAACTTTAATTGGGAGTTGTGAACGTTATCGATGAACCATTCTTGTTCGACCATATTTAAAGTAATTAAGCCATTTCTTATACGGTTTCTGAAACTTAAACCACATTCCTTGAACATTTAGGAGTAATCTGAAGATGGTTTTACCTTTATCCAAAAAGAAAAGAAGTTACCGATGAACGATGTTCTTGAATAGTTTTGCAGAATCATTTTTAACAATTTTCATTTTGCCACGTTACGATGATTATTTTCCCCATACTTTTTCATTATTACATGCGAAAATTTCTCAATTTTGAGCATTGCTGTACAAGTTGACTATATAGTCCTTTTCCAATGCTGTACGTGGATATTCTCTTTCTTAACTCGTTTTCACTGGTTTAAGGCTGAATGGAGAGAACAAAACTCGGAAGATCCATCTGAGGCTAGGGAAGTGGACGTGATAATCCATCAAGATTAACTGCTTACCATTTGATCTTGGGACGAACAGTAAATTAAATCGAAATCCACGAAGGATGTTACTCAACTCTGTGTATATCTCGTGTTAGCCAGCATCATTGAGCAGAAGAGGAGGAGGGATAGCAGGAGAGTCGTTTTATTGTCATGTGGTAAAGACGTCTGCCCTGGAAGCCGACAAAATGTAAATGTAGTGTTTCTGTTTAGTGTTTCTAAAGGCCGTTAACCCACTTTAGGCGTATTTTGTTACCTGCTTTGCGTCATTGGGAACGCGTCCAAATATGTCATAATAGACCTAGTCGAGTAGACAGTGTAGTGGAGGGGACTGTCTTCCTTTCTTATGTTGGTTACTGACTAACTTATTCTTTTAATCTTTGAGGTATTCATTAATCCAGCTTGTGTAATAGTCAAGATGCTAAGTTGTGTTTCGATAGAACTACATTTAGAGAACATACGAAAGCGTGTTGACCCAGCACCCGTAGTCCAGTGGTGAGGACTTCATATTGACAGTGAGAGATACACGGATTCGAACCCTGCTACTGGCTATCCTGATGGATGAAGTTTTCCAGGGGTTCCTTCAGTTTCAGTAGCCAAATTCCGTAGACGCTATGTATCTTCCCCGCTGAATTTTGAATTTAATTTAAGTTCTTGGGGCAACTTTGACTCGGACCGAATGGATGGATGGTGATTGGACAATTGGTGGAATGAAGAAAGGTGGAGGAAACGGGAGAACTTCGAGAAAACCCACTCAGACGGTGTTTGTCCACCACAAAGCCCACATGACACTAACCGGGGTCGAGCCGAGAACCCCAAGCATCAAAGGTGAGCGTTCTACCACTGAGCCCCCGCTATCTTCCCCGCAATTGGCCTGAAGATTTTATGCTTGTCAGAAGTGGAATGTTCAAGTTCTATCATCTCGTTGGTTATTTTTTACTCTTTTAGAGTTGCGTATGTGAAGTATCTTCAAATATGTGAGTATAGACTGTATTATTCATATTTTTTCCTACTATAGCAGAAGTTAATAATAATGCATTCGTGTGGATAATAATGCATTTCTATAAAACATAGAAAACATGCCGAAACACTAGGTGAAGACAGGAAGTAAAAAATTACGCTCCTCAGAGATATAAGATGAGTACACCAATTCCCATGTATATCAATGAAAAATGTATACCAAGATGAAGGCGGTGATCTACACCGATAACGGTTCTAGGATCTTAATTTGAGAACTAAATTCGAATTGTATTATCCAACATTCTGTACATACAGTGTCATTTTTCCTTTCTTAGCTCTAAGTGGAGGTCACTTTAAAAAAATGCTTTTCGTGAATATGATTTGAATACTATAATGATCATAATATTACAGTTTTTGTATTATATGCGGATGCCTGTGGCTGTTCTGACTGTGTGTGGTTGAAAGAGCTCCACCCACCTTCCTGATTTTTTTTTTTACATACTTGTATGTTGCTGTTTGTCGGTGATCGACTGTGCTTTCATTTAAAGGACACAAGAAAATTGCAAGTACAGCGACCGACGAGCGATTGTTCTTTCGCTCTGGTAATGGTGCAAGGACAGGGTCATTAAAAGTATTAGCACCAGGTGGGGAAACTTTTTTTTTATCACTCTGAAGCGTATCGTTTGGTGCAATGATTTCTGATGCAGGTGCGCACCGAAAACAATAGCTAAAGCGTGAGCGATATTCGTTGACTTGGAAGTTAGATGCTATCAGTACCACCACATAGCACGTCTTCGTAACGTCTTTTTTTTATTCAATATTAAAAAAGAAAAAGAAAAGGAAGACTGGTGCTAATCTTGGTTTAGACAGGAAAAGAGTATGCAGCAATTTGCTTATCCTGCTGTCGTGTAGTAGTCAGGCAGAATTCAGAGTGACTTTGTTTCAAATTCCAGTTTCGGTTTCTATTTTTTTTGTTAGTAAATCCACCAAAAAAAGTGGTCGTCTCCTAATTTAACTTGGTTCGTCTCCGTAACGCAGACTAGCGCCTGAACCAAAGCACGTAAAGAGAAACTGATTTCAGAGTTGAGTTCAGTGACTTTTAAAAAAAAGTAGTTTTACTATACGCAGTTCAATACGTTGTCATCGGGTCGGCCTTATATTTATGCAATAAACTAATTTATTTTTGTTTCTATATATAGGGTCTAGGCCTAAACGAAGTAAAAATAATTTATTTTTGTTCCTAAACAGCCCTAAAGCAAGTAAAAATAATTGATTGTATATGTAGACAATTATATAATATATAATTGTCTACATATATATATGGGCCTAAACGAAGTAAAATAATTGATTTTTTATTTCTATATATAGGCCGAAACGAAGTAAAAATAATTGATTTTATTTCTATATATAGGCCTAAACGAAGTATTTTGAAGATAATTTTATTTTATTTCTCTATAGGAATAAACTTAGTATATAGGTTATAATGCTATATAGGCTTTTATAGGTTAGTATATATGCTTAAACGGAGTAAAAATAATTTGTTCTTGTTTCTATATATAAGCCTAAATGATGAAAAGTTAGAAGAAAAATACAGAAAGGAAAGTTTACATATCTAAACTTTGTGGTATGAACTTGGATTTTAGATTTATTATGCCTCAATTCCGTTCCGCTTATCGACCGACTCTCACTTCAAAACATTCAGAAGAAATGCCTGTGACAGGCTTACCTACCTACTTACTCATTTCAGAGTTAGACTCCCCTCCACCGGTTGTTCCGGAGGTTAGCATGCTCGCTTTCTGTAGGAATCCTCTGAACGAAATGTTTCGGAGCTATTTAACCCCAGCTGTAGGTCCCGTCCTCAGTAGCTTACCAGATCGTTAGGACGTTAGTAACAATTAAATCAATCAGTCCACCTCTTTTAGGCTAATTTTTAGGTTGTCAAAGTGATACAAACAATGTATGTAGACAAAATACGTTAAAAGCTGAGATGAAAAATTAAGAAATCGCGAAAAAAGACCCAAACTCAAGAAGATATTTATCTGTAGTGTGAATAGAATCCAGTGGTGAAAGTTTGTTACTGCGGCAGTGAACCTGGGAGTTCCTTAAGCTATAGAGAGAGTGAGTTAAGCATAGATATTATAATGTGAAATGTTTAATTTTAAAAAGTACAACCGTTAAAGCATTTGTTTTTCTTTCTTAAACAAATTACAGCGCCTTCACGTATTTTCGCTCTTTCTATTCAGATTAACATTTATTGCTATTATTATTATTATTATTATTATTATTATTATTATAGTAAGAGAAGTTCTCGGTTTTGAGTGGAAAATTTTACTTGTTGTTATCGGTACATGCAGTAAGACCTGGCCAGTCAGTGTATTTCATTCCCGATGTCTTTTTATTTTTATTTTATTCATGGAATTTTTCTATACAAAAGCAGAAATTGAAGTGGCCAGAGTGTAGACGTGTGATTTTGAAATAACTTTTAGTAAAAGTTTCTCGTGTGGAGATTTTTTTTTTTTTTTTTTTTAAATTTACGAAGTTTTTTTTTTGTGTGGATTTCACTAGGGAAGCAGCCGTGTCAAGGTAAGCTGTACACTTAAGATTCATAGACAATAGGGAATGAGAAACTTCGTAAATTTAAAAAAAAAAAAAAAAGTAACGTTACATGTTGAATATAGTTTAACGTGGTCATCGCAGCGAGTTTTCATTATCGCTTCATCTGGCTTCAAGATCAAAATCCGCTACTTCAGTTCATGTATACTTGTCCAGTTGGTATCACATTGTTGGGTTAATACCGAAATATTTACGTTAAACAGATTGAAAAAAACAACAACTTCAGAATGTCCTTTTCGTAAGATCTGAAATCGACAGTTCATGTTTTATTTTATTTATTTTTGAGAATATTCTTTATCAAGATTCCATTGCAGAGCTACTGGCTCTACAGTTATTTTAAAAGGCTTTGATTTTCTTCTAAAATTGTTCATACATATCACAGTGCATATCGGACTGTCATAAATCTACTGCCATAAATTTTCGCTCGAAACAAGAATGGCAGATCTACAACAAAACTTTTGTTTTAAATGCCACCCATTACATTTACCATTATTGTTATTACTAGTAGTTTTATTTCTTATAACGAGAGCACTTATTGGAGACTAACTTTTTTAATTGCTCGTGGTGGAAAATTAGGTACTTCGTGTGGTGGATAAGAAATTAAAAGTCGTCGTTGGAGCTACAGGATAATAGGCTCTTCTGTGCCAGTAATGATTGTCTTTTCGCTATTGAATATTTCTAGATTTCTCACTGCTTTTTATTTGCTTAAGGTGTATAATTAGATCACTCTTTGCTTAGTATGCATAAGAGAGAGAGAGTGGTATAATGATAGCTATTTTGAAAGGCAATATTAAAAGAATTATGAGCAGTTCTCTATTTCCTGATGCGGAAACATGAAATTATAAAACTCATTTTGTTCTTCTGTATCATAAGTTTTAGAGCTCTCTCGCCATTTCGAACCATTTCCTTTCAAAACTTTGAATGGATGCAGAAAGACAGTCATTGGAAATAAAGAAAAAGTAGTGATAAGAATCTTTATCCATTGCAGATATCGTTCGTTGTGTTTAGACACGTGAAATGTGGGTGACTGTTGTGTTGAAATCCTTAAGGAGAGGGGAGAATCGTTGCAAATTTTGAATATCCCAAATGCTGTCACCACACCATTATTCAATGTATGGCTGTCATCCAAAACAATTTTTACCTTGACAGTTTGTTATGTTTGGCAGACGTGCCGTTTGACCATTACTTGGGGGATGGGAAAGGAAAAGAGAAGACAAAAAGAATACAATTTTCACATGTTGATGTACTTAAATTCACATTTGTCAGCACTCAAAGACGTTTCTTGTTTTGTTAACTTTTCATAATGAACTCTCTGGTTCAAGATAATTCGCTGTAATCGTTCGCTCAATTGGGATACGAAATGATTAACTTGAAAAGGGTGTTCCTCAACTATTTAAACAGTGAAGTGGAAAAAGGAGACATAGAAATCAGTAGTGCATGATCGTCTTCATCTCCTCTACGTTATCATCATCTACAACTAGATTATCATCCTCAAAAAATCGTGTTCTACAACTTCATCGTTACGATATTTCTTTTCGTCACCTACTTCATTATTTTTTCAACGTCATGTTCTTCAAATCGGCTTTAGTCTTGTCCATTCGTCCTGGTTTTAGATTTTTTTTTTTACTGTACTTTTTTAATATTGTCTTCTTGCTGTTCTTTTTGGTTCTCTAACGATCGTTCAAACACTCCTTTCAACTAACATATGTCTAGTCAGTACAGTTTCTTTTTATTTATTATCAGTTTTGATAGTCTTCAGTACTTCTTCATTACACAATTTTCGTACTAGGTTGAGTCTTTCAAGTCCACATATCAAAAGCTTTCATTCATAAATTCCACGTTTATTAATTTATCATTATCCTAAAGTACTTCGAACGTTTATCAGGACGAGATAACATGTTTTCTTTTTTACTGGGTTCCAAACTACTTGGTTCAATTGATTCCAATAGGATTTGATTACGGGATCAGGCAGACTGAAAGCAGGTTTCCAAACTATTCGAACAATTGGGGGCCCTCAGAATCTTACTTTTGCTACGTGTAACAGAGTAGTTCATATAATATATTTAGTCTCTTTAGTTCACAGAAGAATAAATATGGAGTTCTGTGCTAATAAATAGACTAGTATAACTCAGGTTTATGAGGTTCAGAAGGTTTAACTATAAGCTTCAGAAAACAAAAATAAAGTTTTAATTTTGTAGGTGTTCAAATATTCTTCGTGAATTTTTCTTTCACCTCTGCTATTCTCTCCTTCTTCATATCATTTGTATAGTTTGGCACTGCCCAAGTCTACCTGAAACTGGGATTCTCTTCTATTCTCTTCCAAATTTGATAACTATAGTTTCCTTTGCTCCAGTCACCATCCATTGTTCCCCTTATTTATCCTCATTCCATATTCTTCACACCTTTCTTTTTACATATTTTAAAGTTTTGTTACACAATTCTTCAGTCTCCGCTGGAAGAACCACTTCATCTACAAATCGAATAGACCCTACATTTGATTTTCCTTCCTTCATCGTTATTAAAACTTCTCTATCAAATATAATCTAGATATAATGTTAAATAAAGTCAGGATGAGGTAACACACCCTTGTTTCACTTCTGGGAACAATGCAGAAAAAAAAACAAAAAAACTCCACTTCAAAAGTTAGTGACTTCGATTCTTGGCCTGAGTAGCATTATTGTCCTTGGAATGAGACTTTGACACTCCACTTAACGAGCCTATTTATCAGTAACAATGCATCAATCACAGTTAACGTCCACGCCAACAGATTTACTTTGCACATACGAGACGCTGGTTATAAATAATCTCAACGTGTGTTGAGGAAAACTATACATATTTATGCACTGCACTATAAATATCTTTCCTCCGTTGTAAATCATATATACTGTATATTCTATGTCTTTTATAGAGCAGTTTGTCACCTTAGATCTTGCAAATAATCGTGCAAATGAATGACGTTTAGATTTTTTCCAGACTGCTACTGGGAAATCTTAAATAATTACTGGGCATATGATGTATTAACTGTTTATATTTCGAATAGCTCAGCAATAAAAGACTACATGATGAATTAAGTCGTAATATGCTATATTGATTGCGCATCTAACATTAAAATTATACACAGCTTATGATGAATAGTTTTGTGTGTGTTAGTTACTATTCCGTAAAGTAACTAAATGTAAAATTTCTTAGTAGATTTGTCCAGTAAGGGACAGAAAACCGTGTGTAATCTCAGAAAATTAGGGGGAAATATAATTGCTGACGTAACTTACGTTAAATGCAGCTGCATAAACCAAGTCGGTCAAGTTTTCGTATCCGTCTGATCATTAAAAATTGCCCATTAATTGTTCAGCTTTCATGTTTATTTGTATTTAATAATTTATATTACTCCTTATGCGTGTTTTTAGTGATTTATGTCCCAAAATGTCGCTGGAATCAGACAGAGTCCGAAAGTATGTGGAATATCCATCGGTCTATCGATTCAATCGAAGAAGCCAGTCAATATCGAGTATTCTTGAAATCGGAAACTGTAAAATTGAAGTAGCTTTGGCATCTTTTTTTTTTTAATCGACACATCAAAATCCCACATTATCCAACTTGAAGGTTAAATATATTGTTTCCTTAGTGAATCTATTTTTGAAAAGAAATTTGTCGAAGATGAGGTGTATATGTACATACAGTCTGTCAATTTTCTTACTATTGCATTCACTCTTTTTCGTTCCTCAGCCTCCGTTTTCCATAGTATGTACCCACCACTCCGCACGCAAACTGTATACACACATATATACATGGTAGTTAATTAATACCCGTACGTACGTTCAGTATGTCCATTTACATTGCATTGCAAAGGCTCATGTTTCCATCTTAGTTATTACATCCGGGGCGGTCAGTCTCTTCTCATCTCTTTAGAGCACATGTCGGCAAGCTGCCATCCAATTTCATCACCAATTAGCTACGGAGCCTTCCACTTACATTACCGTTAGAGAGAGATTATGATAGTTTATGGGAGCACCTTTTAGGAAACCGAATACATTGCCGTTCGTATACGTGTGTTAAACGTGTAATACGCCAACACGCCGCGCCGAAGAGTTTAAGAACTCAGCTTTTGTTTTCTGTTGTTTTTTTCTCCCCCTTGGGATACACTTTTTTAATTTTATTTCTGCTAAAAAATGCTAATTTGAGCAGTGTTTGTGGCTTAGTTAGCACTACTGGTAGAAGTTCAATTTTTCTTTTCAAGAATTAGGGTTACAGTTCAAAACTAAAGTAGTCTGCCGTCAATATATGTTCTGTGTAGGTGGCAGTGTTTTGAAAGAGGAGAGGGTAAGCTTTGGACGAAAGTAAGCATTTTACCACATTCAGTGCTGGAAGGTATCCATCAAACAAATTGACGACAAATATTATGGTTTTCTTTCGTTATCAATACATATACAGTATAATACAATATGCAGAGTGTAACCAATAAATAAATATTCCTTCGGAAGTCCAGCCGCTTTGATAGAGTCGGTGACAATATCCAGCCGAATGCAGACGGATAGAAGCTGAGAAAAGTCGCCGACGTGCGATTGCTTGAACTGGTGTATTTTGTTGCGGAATTTCTTAGCTGACGGAGCACGTGTATTCGAATTGTACCGTGCGTATACGTCATTTTTTTTAAGCCTCTGCAATAGAATCTCTCCTCCTTTCCTTCCCGTAGATAAGTGAAAGGAAACCAGGAATGGGGGTTCGAGGCTAATTTAACACAATTTACTTTATCAAATGTTACAGCCTTTAAAAAGGTTCACATGTTGGTATTTGTGTATCAACATGTTTGAACGAGAAACAAACCTTAATGGAATAGAATAGTTTCTGAAAGAAATACAAGAATATTATAAAAGTGTTTGTGTCTGCAGGAAGGAACCTCTACTAATACATTATAGATACATATTGTGCTTTGGTTGCAACTGTTACAAACTTGAACCATTTGTCGGTACCGAACCGACTGTGTTATCCCATAAGGGTCTGAATAAGAAGGAAGAGTTGGTGCAGATGGCACTTTTTTTCTTTTCGAGTTCCTCTGTCCCAACAGAAATTTACAAGCGAGTATAGTAATTTTACAGCATTCATTATGTGTCTGCACTGTTCTCTCGTTAATCTCCATAATCTCTGCCAGAACAGAATCGCTCCGGTTGCCATAGAAACGAAATTACCGTCTGATTCCTGGCACAATGAATTGCGTAATGAAATCTCTAAAACGTTTGGTGTTAATTACTAAAAAAGGGGAAGAAGGTGGAAGGGGAAACACGGAGAGGGCGCGTTTCGGTGGGTGGATATCCCAGCTTCTTGATACTTCTTTTGCTGGCCTTTTCCAGTGTTGGTAGGGTGAAAAGGGTAGGGTGGGGGATCGACTGAGTACTTCTGTCTTTGTACAACATGGCGGAAGTTTCCAGTGCTGTCATTTAAAGATGCAAACAGAACAGAAGTTTCCAAATGGAATTGTGTGGACATTTCGAATTGTGAACATGAAAGTCATTATATAGAAGAGTATGTATGTTATCTTTTGCATCTTATAAACGTTATAAAAATGTTAAAATTACAAGAAGTAAACAAATAGAAAGCGCTCGTACTCAACTCCGTGATTAAAGCTCTTTCTTTCGGTGGTACGATCTTTTAAAGACATGAATATTACACCTGTTACGAAGATGGTACACTCTTACAAAAACTGCACTTTTAGTTTTAAAAGTATCTTTTATGATTTTTCATCATTTCTTGCGAGTTTTCATCCAGTCACATAAATTTATACACTTTCTGTATACTTTGTCACACAAGTTTTTAGAGTGTATTAATAAGCGAATTTCCTAGTCTAAGAAAGAGGTTGATTATGTTGACGGGACTGAGAATAGAATACGGTTCAGTCTCGATAATCTCCTATTGCGTTAATTGAACTACGGAGAATACATTAAAATCGTCAGCTTTCTCGCTATAGGATATTTTGACATTCAATACGAAAATCAGTGAGCGTGAGTATTTATCAGAACAAAATGTGTTCAAGAACTGTTCCTTAAATATAAGTGCATAAAACGTATTCATAAGTACAAAACTCATGCAGAATATTGCAGTAAAAATACATATAAAAGATGTAGCGTAAGTATTAATTTTTAAATTTTTACAGTGTAGTTTGTTTTGTTCCGATCAGTTGAGAATATGTTGTAACTAAAAATGTTTATATCTTATTTTTTTAAAGTCAAACTAATGGTTTCAGAGTTATTTTATATATACCTATTCTGTGTGTATATTTAGCTACACAATTACGTACTTTCCGTTCGTATGAATTCAAAATTGTCATTTGACCTTGATGTTTTTTTATATGCGCAATTGCGTGCTGTACTTATTGATACATGTAATGAGAGAAAAAAAAATGCAGTGTTGTGGGAATCTTAATACTTTGCTGAGAAACGATTTTATATTCGACTCCCAATGACAACGATGCAAATGCTGCATCCTTCATATTTTTCAGAATAAACAAAAACAAAGAAATGTGTTTTCTCTGCTTGTGATCTTGAATGACATTGCCTTTTGTTGCCTTAAGGTAACGCAACATTATGGTTCTTGGATGAGCTCTGATATCCAAAAACTTATTATTGACGAAGTGTAGAATTTGAATTGATCACCAATAGCTTCCAGTTTCAATTTTGTCTCTCTTATAGGATTTACTTCTTTTTTTTTTTCGTGAGTGGGCAAGCAGCAAGAGTATGAAAATAGTTTGAATTTATTTTAAGGCCTTTTGACATCTTAGGTTCAGATCGGGATAGCGTGGGGGAAAGGATGTTGGAAGGTAGACGGCCAGGGCTTATTTTGTAGGGGCTGTCCAACATTTGCCTGGTGTGACTGAGAAAAAGCCCTTGAAAAACCTCAGTCAGGATGGTTGACCGCTAGAATCGGTCCTAGGACCTCCCGAATGCTAAATCAAATCTCTACCACCGAGCCACTCGGTATTATAGAATAGTTATTTTGTCACATGTCTATATTATATATTGTGTACACAAGTTCTTGTTGGAAGATTATTTTGGTGCAAAGAAGATTGCAAGTACATTCAGCTCTTTTTTTTTTTTTTTTTTTTTTTGTTCAACAGTGAAGGTACAGTAGGTCTATATTCATTTTGTATATAAATTTAAATAAAGGTACCAATTGCAATTTTCTTACAACGTTCGTAATTCTACAAAATTCATCGTATGCTGTTTCACAGATACAGTATAAGCCTGAAAATCCGAACTAATTGGGGCTGAGTCCGGTTCGAATTCCGGAAAAAATTAGATTATCCGAAAACGTTTAAAATACTCAGTAAATCTACCAGATCATCCCCCATTTTCATTAAAAGTCAGTATAACTCCGGTAATCCGAACTTCACGATCAATTTCCATTCAAACGTGTTGGAATTATCCGAAATTTCGGATTACCGGGGTTATACTGTATTTTCACAAATACGTCTCTCTGTTTTAGTCTCTTTCTTTCTTTTTGTTTTTCTGTGCCGCTTTTTACGCAATAGGTTTTTCCCCTCTCGCTTTCGAGAGTTCTATAGTTCAATCTCGCTCACAGAAACAATACACACAGTTCAGTCCGGGATGTTAGAATTCATTTATGAGTCATCCTTGGTACTGCTTGCGATTGAATTCTTATTCTAACCGGTAATAAATAGACAAATGCAATTTTCGTACGTTAACAGATTTATAACTGATTACTTCTATAAGAGTTAGAATTAAAAATAAAATCGTTACATGCATATTTGGTTTGAATTTTTTACTTTGGTAATCTAGTTTCAGTTAATATTATGTAATAACATCAGACACTGGGGCCCCTATTCCAGAACACCATTTCCTCTTTTAATTCTCTATTTTCCCCTTGGTTTAACTTTTCTTCATTCTACTAGTTCTTTCATTCATTTTCGTCGTCATTATTTTTTCTCTTCCCTCAGAGCAAAATCATTATCATCCCAAACTCAACAATGCAAGACAGACATTCCCAAAACGTGGTTCGTGTATGTTCATTAGGTTTTTAATAGGTTATCGTCAATGATAAATACAAATACTTATTAGCTCATTTTTTCCCTAACGTAGAAATTGATTTCTAATCATGAAATTTGCACGGTATGTTGTCTCATATTTCGTCAGCGTACTACACAGTAAAAAATAGCTGTGTTAATTCAACACAATGGGGCGTCCAAGCGTGACTACCACTGTTTGTGTTAAATCGACACATCGCACGGTGTTGATTTCGGTACTGGGAAAAAAAAAGTTAAAGTTGCAGCAAGATTTGAACATGTGTTGTTGAGTTAGAAGTCCAGTATCTTACCGTCTGCACTAAATCGCCAGACACAAAAAACACTAGATTCAAACAGCACAGAGGATAAAAGAAATGTTGCTGAACCCCAAACACAAACAAAGTTACTCTCACGCCTTAGGCCTATGCCATGATTTAATCACTTTTCCATTTGTCGATTAGGGATCAGAATTCCCATTCATTGAGAATATGTTCCATTTCTATTAAAGCAAGCGTTGCATTTGACATGTTACGATAAGAAAGCCGTAATGCTGCTCAAGTGTTTGGCTGTCGCCAACTTGCTTGCTTTCATAGAAATGGAATATTCTCAATGAATGGGAATTCTGGTCCCAATTGACAAATAGAAAGTAATTATAGTGATTTCGTGCGAGTAACTTAGTTTGTTTTCAGTGTTCAGCAACATATTTTTGACCCGCTACACTGTTTGAATCTAGTGTAGTCGTTTAATTCAAATGTTGTTCAATAAATATAGTTTGCATATAGCATTATTGATGTCTGGCAATTTAGCTAAGTCGGTAAGACGCTCGACTTCTAACTGAGCAACTTATGTTTAAAACTCGCTGCAGCCGTAACTTTTTTCTCTTCCATTACCAAAATAAATACCATGTGTTGCGTTGATTTAACACACAAAAAGTGGTAGTCACGCTGGGACACCGCATTGTCTTGAATTAACACAGCTATTTTTTGCAGTGTATGGTTCATTATTTTTACTTTTTTTTTAGTTTTAGAACAGATTCATTTCAAACTTTCATTAATAATATGTGTATTGTATTCAACCTACGTAAGCATGCCATATAAAAATGGGTTTCTTGATAACTTAAACTATATGGTTTCATCTTCTAGCTTAATGTGAATATATTAATCCGTGAAGAGACACTATATAATACATACATTAGTGGTTGGCTCGCAGCTTTGAATCCAGTTCACACTGCCCATCCTGCTAATTTCGCAGGATTTTCATTGTTTCACCAAATGAATACCGGCATGGTATCCGAACAACCTTCTCCGTTCGTTTTCCGAAAAAGTGGTCGCCAAGGAACAACATTTCTCAGTCAAGTTTACGTGCGTTGATTTCATATTGACTTCGTTTTTGTGATAAACTAAGCAGCCTAAGCAATTACATGGCTCTGTAGCTTCCTTTTCTAACGTTATGTTTGTCTATTCACGTAAACATAACATCTGGCTATGGTTAAGTCAGCTCTCTTTGTAGCAAAGGGTAGATGAATTTATGATGGGTATAAACCGGTCTCGACAATCGAATGCCAATAAAGGTTGAAATAGTAAGCAGCGTTGCCAACTGGACGGAATTTCCGTCAAGATTGACGGAATTTTAGCTTCGACGACGGGTAAAAAATGCGTTTGACGGATGACGGATTTTTTGACGGACATTTGCGCTGATAATAAATTCTTGTAATTTTAAAAAAGTATGTTGTTTTTCTTTCAATTTAGAGTTATATTTGGCACTGATAACAATATGACTTAAATATTTCCTTGTAAATATACGGTAGCGTTACTGAAACTCACTGAAATTGCCACCTGTGAATGATAAACGACTGCCTGGCACTTCGACATATATAAAAATAAAGGGTTTTTGGTTTTATTTAATTTGTGACGGAATTTATGGTTTGGGTTTGACGGGAAAGAACACTACGTGTTGGCAACGCTGATAGTAAGTTTTATGTTCGCAGGGAAGGTAACGGAACAATTTTTCTGTTGCCTGTGGTATATAAAAGATGATATAACTGAGATAAGCATTGATGAAGAAATAACATATGTTAACCAGATTGTTGTATGTACTCGTGTAAAGATAGTTTATCTTGACAATATCTCATATAAATTTGCGGTATTGAGACCAAATTAGTTACAACATGTAGAAGATCGATGTTACGAGATGTGTTTTTCGTCTTCCCCGCTATTTGTTTATCTATCCACTTAGTTTCTTCTGTTCCCGATGATAGCTTAGTTCTTATGGGGGGTGGAGAGTAACTAAATGTAAATACCAGAAAGACATACAGTACAAGCCCCATGAGGAAAACTCGGCGGGCCGCCGGTGGCCCACCAACCATAAAGGCGGGCCACCGGAGGCCGGCCGAGTTTTCCTCATGGGGAGGAGTTTTACTATCATGTTGCTTGTGCATTTTTCATGCGTATAGTACGTTCGCTTGTGTTTATTCACATGCACTTTCCTGGACATACATTTTAGAAAGGAACGATCATCTTTGTAACACTCTACACGAACATAGGCAATCACCATCAAAAGAGTTAAATACTGTTCTGGGAAGAGGTTCCAGAAGAGAAGGAACCGAGTATTAAGGAATGATTCTATGCGAACTTCTTTTCGTTTATCAATATTGATTTCCTTGACTAGACTATTTGGACGTTATCACATTAAAGCCTGATGAAACGCTAATGAAAAATGAAACTGTATTAAACACCCACTCACTCAACATAATAATTATCATAAATTTTAGGAACATTTTCTTTTCACATCTTCCTTTCCTCTGCCTAATATGATAGCGCTTTATTATGCATACAATTCAAAAGGATTAGAGGTAATGTTGTACGTAATTAATATTGTAAAATGGATACAATTGTTGAATGCTTTTTTAATGTGTGTATGCATCCAAAAGGTTGATTAAGGTCAAGAACAATGCTTTCTTCTTAACGGCATATGTGATGATGCCATCTTGTAATCAATACATTCGGCGTAGAACTGAACATCATATGTTTCTCATGTCACAATGCATAAATTTATTTTCTTTTATGAAAACGGAAGTGGATTTTTTTTTTTTGTCTTTTATAATAGCAGCTTTGATAGTTAAAAACAGTGAAACAGTGGACGTTTCGAATTCGAGAACATCAAACTTGGAATATCTTGTAAATTATACATCCACAGCAAACTTAAGATGTGTGTGTGTGTTGCTGCATCGGAAAGGTTAACTTTATTTTGTTTTGGCCATTTTAGTCATTATAGCTGAGTAGGGTTCGTCTCGATTATACAAGTGCGTTGCTTTTCTTCAAAATCCGCAACCATCCATGTCCCGAACCGCAGGTGGGATTCGAACTTACAAGTCCCGTGAACGTTGGCGCAATGCCCTAGCAACTCGACCGTCGAGGTCGATCTGTCTCAGAAGGGATTTTTTTTATATATATATACTTTCCAAATATTGAAGGTCCATTTATTTTCTTACTGTAGTTTCTGTATTTAACTAACGTAGTATTTATTGGCTAGATAGGTATTTTGTGACCTAATCCAGTCGCATGTCTGAGAGATCGTCGTGGGCGAGCATTCCATATAGAATTTTGAAATTTGAATTTTATTTATGGCCTTTAGACATCCAAGACAGTCCAGGATAGGGGAAAGGAATGATTCGGAAAGGTGTCGGCCAGGGCCTACGTTGAAGGTGCCATCCCTGCATTTGCCTGGTGTCATAGAAAAAAAAACTTGGAAAACCTGTCAGGATGATCGGCCGCTGGAATCGAAACGACCGATCAAATGCTACGCTAGCGATCTATCACTGAGCTACGGCGGCTCAGTGACATTCCATAGAATAGAGGGGAAAGATCCAGGTACTATACCGGCGTGTTTATTCAGTGTGAGCGGCAACAGGACTGGAACCTGCCTTCCTTTCCAATACTGATCTGAAGTCTGACTGTGGAACACCGGAGGTAGGGTCAGTTATTATACAGGGTGTGCCCGAAATAATGGTGCAACTTCTAAAGGTGTTTATTTACATCAAACCAAGAAAAACGTTCCTTTAAATAATTTGTTTTCCAGTTTCGGAGATACAGGCGCTCCAAGTCATCGCAGTATCGTCACAAATGACGTCATAGCTCGACACAGTTACGTAAGCGGCTTAGCAAATCACACTGCAAGTAGTAGCCAATACATCGATTGAATGTTTTTGATTTAGGGAATGCCACATAGACAAGTTTTGCGAGCAAAGAAATCCCTTCTAATCGGCATTTGCCAATCATAAACATATGTAATTATTACAAGATGTATTGGTGTGATTTGCTAACCCGACACCGCTTACTCCATTACTTGTCAAGATATGATGGTAACTTTTAGTGCCTGTAGCTCCGAAACTAATAAGAATTTCTTCGAAGAAACTTTTTCTTCGTTTGATAAATAATAATAATAAAAAAAAATCACCTCCCGAAGTTTGCAGCATTATTTCAGGGACACTATTTATGTGGTGATAGTTAAACCGATATTCGGAAAAGATTTTGAGCAACTATCCAACAGTACACAGTAGACCGAACCATTATTAATTAAAATAGGAAGAACATATTCAACATCGTAAAGGTGCTACAGTAAATTGAAATCCGGCGAGTATTGACATCTATACCTTCATAATGTCTTATGAAGGCATGAGTCAAGCTCTGAGTGTTCGTGCGGGAGTATAGTGGTGGAATAGACAGAAATGTTAGAGCAAACGTAGCCGAACATCGTCGTAGACTTGTGTTAACATGACGTGCTGTATTCGATCTACCTAAAGTCGGTGAAGAATCATAACTATTTTTAGGTTGAAGGGACTATATCTAAAAGGTTTAAAATCACGCGTTAGTTACTCCAAATCTGCACCACCAAACAGTAACCATTTTTCTTTTTTTTAGTGATTATGACGGCCCTCTGAAACTAGTGGTTTTGAATTTTGAATTTTATTTATGGCCTTAGGCATCTAAGACTCTGATCGGGATAAAGCAGGAGAAATCATGCGAAAAGGTGTCGGCCAGGGCATCATTTGAAGGTATTATCCCAACCTAGTGGCCTTGAATCTTGTACTGTGATTCCCCACTAAGATACAACATTAAAGCGAAGATGTAATTAAAAAACAAGATAGCAAAAATGAAATGAACAAATTAAGATTATTAACATTATTCAAGGAACGGCCTTAAGGTGCTCTGCCACCCTTAACTCCTTCGAACGTTAGGCCATTTAAAAATCGTTGTAATGTTTTTGACAATTTTCTCCCTTATTTTTATTGTTACAAACTTCAAATTTTACCCACATCTAGAGGAGATACATATCTATGGAAGGTATGTCTCACAATTTCAACATACTAAAAAAAAATCAGTATCTTTTTTACTTAAAAATCAGTGTCGGTTTTTTACTTTGAGAAAGCGATAACGTTGCATTGCGACCATTCCATCTGCACGCCTGCTGTTGAAATGTTGGTAATGGTGGGTGACTTGAATGTTTCTCCCTTCTTGCTTCTAGCGATAACACCGCCCGCGGGCAGTGAGCGATATGTTCACTTGACACTCCCTCTCTTTAGTTGTTCATTTTACTTACATGGACAAAATGGATAGGAATGAAAATATTTTGAGTGGTAAAAGAAAACGAAAAGCTTGTTATTCTTGCTGACAGAAGATTCGTAAGGGATTTTGGTTTCACTAACATGAGAAACTAGAAAAAAAGCAGCAGTGGAAAGTAATTTCTGTATAGCTATAATTATTTTAAATATATTTTGATGAATATTAATCATCATGAGATTTTTTTTTAATTTTATGTATGGCCTTCAGGCATCTACAGATCAGACCAGGATAGGGGAGGGGAAAGGATTCGGGAAGGTGTTGGCCTGGGCCAAAGTTGAATGTGCCATCCTGGCATTTGCCTGGTGTGACTGAGGAAAACCTCTGGAAAAACTCAGTCAGGATGGTCGGCCGCTATGATCGAACCCACGCCCTCCCGAAAGCTACGCCAACGCTCTACTAATGAGATACGGCGGCTCGGTTCGGGATTCACAAGCAACACTTGGTTTCTAAAGCTACGGTAGGTGTGGAAGTGAGCCCCGGTCATACTGAAAATACTGGAACCTTTGCGTTTATACAGCTAGCAACCAATTCTGAATTTTCGAAGACGACTTGTTTATTTATGTTCACAAGCTTCGAAATTATTCGATTTCGAGTTATAGGCATATGAAAGTGCAGCAAATACAACTTGGAAGCTCATAGTGTCCAAGCTAATCATAAAGAAGTTACTGAATTCATGACTGAAGAAATTGTGCAAAGGATTTACCAGAGAGAATAGGATACCGATAATCTGTCAGTCGAATTATAATATTATGACTTTGAAACGGAAATCTAATTGGTTCTTGAATTATGGCTTTTGGTGTCCCCGGCTCAATCCGGGATAGGTAAAACAGGAAGTGGGAAGGGGGCGGTCAGATATTTCTAAGGTACCATCCCTATATTTAATTCCAGAATCTAATCGCTACAAAGTTTATATGGAAGCTTGTTGCAAAGAAATGTGTGTGACTTTTTTTTTCACTCTCTCCCTCCCATTTTCGCTCAAAGATCGAAATTTATACCTATGGGGTTGACAAACTGATCAGTATCGTAGATCTGTTTGAAGGAATTCAGTGTGCTTGATTAGATGCCTAATTTGTTTCAGCCCTTGGTCGCCGTAAAAGAGTCATGCCTCTCGTAGAACAATATGAGTTTAAGATGTACTGACCACAGGAAATGAAGGAAATAAAAACATGAGAATTACGGATGAGGTCATAGAGAAAGTAAACAAATTTAAAAACTTGGGAGCATACGTAACAAGCAAAAATGAGGTTATGGAAGAAGTGAAAAGTTACTTAGTATCGGGGAACGCATGTTTCTATTCAGTCCAAAAGCTTCTAACATCACGATTAATATAAAGGAAATTGAAAATATTCTGCCGGTAATACATTAAGGTTGCGAAAGTTGGAGTACGACCCTAACAGTTGAACATAAATTGTGTTTGAAAATAAGGTTCTGAGAAAGATCTACGGGCCGAAACGGGACGAGATGATTGGAGAGTGGAGGAAACTGCATAATGAAGAACTCCACGGACTGTACGATTCACCAGATGTTGTAAAAATAATTAAATCGCGGCGACTAAGGTGGGCAGGCCATGTAGCTCGGATGGGGGGAAAACGAAGATTATATTCTATCCTGGTTGGAATGCCGGATGGAAGGAGACTATTGGGAAGACCGAGACGTCGTTGGGAGGACAATATTAGAAGAGATCTTGTAGGTGTTCGTGATGAAAACTGGCTTGATATTGCCCAGGGTAGAATCCTGTTGCGAACGTTTGTTAGTGCGGCGATGAACTTACGAGTTCCATAAGCCATAGAGTGAGCGAGTGAGTTAGTTCTTTTTTTCTTTAGGCTTTGCTGTCTAAAGAATGCACAGCCAACAACTTGAGCAAATTTCTTAGTTCTTTACTTTACCTGATGATAATTCATTAATTTTGTGATGCGGGAAAAGGCGGGACCGACGGGTATCAATTTTGCGGGCGACTTCTAAGAGTGGAACAATGGTTGGTATACAGTAAAACAAGTGCAGAATGACTGTGTGTGTTTGTGAGAGAGGGAGACTTTTACCTCAGTTCAAGCAAACTGATATTAGTGCCATCTTCTCCAGTAGTCATCAGAAGATGGAAATAGGGAAAGGGGGTTCGTGAACAGAGAACATTTTCCGCCCACTACTCGACCCTTCTGCCAACGTCTCATCTCGTTTTCTTCATATCTTCCGTTCTCATCGTTTGCTGGACTTTCGCATTACGAGCCAACTTAGATGCTGAGACGGCAATTCTTTGGCTCCAGTCAGTATAGCTACAGCCGCCCTTAAAAATGCTGGACTGCCTTTCTTTTTCTTTGTTTTTTTTTTTTAAAAAAAAGGGAGAAAACGAAAGAGAAACTAGGAACTATTTCCTCGCCGTTCTTTCCTTGAACCCCCTTCATTCAACCCGAGTAGTTCTATTCGGTTATGTGGTCCCGACGCTCTAAATCTCCTTAATAGGCGCCGGGTTCAGGGGTCGGGATTAAACTAAGTGGTGTCGACGTGATGACGGAGGAGGCGGGGGAACAGTTACCCGTGGGAGGAGAGGAATATATATATATATATATATATATATATATATATATATATATATATGTACCGTTATGGCAGTGAAGGTTTTTTCGGGTTATATGCAGAAGCAGCTAGTCGAGCGCTTTGGCTATATTGCCTCCGTTTTCTCTTCCACATACACACACACACACTCGCACACACAGGGACGCGTTTACCTGAGGGAAAGAAAGGGTTGAAACGTTGTAAAGATGATGGGACAAATTGAAAGAACGCTGGTGGAAACGAAGGTGCTGTAAAAACCTTAACACAGCCAGCGAAGGGCAACTGTAAAAAGAATGTTCTCGTGCCGTGCTCTATCCTTCGTTGTCTTTTCTTGGGGTAACTTTTTTTATGTTTCTTTCATCCACCACTTGAACGACCATGAACCCTTCCCTTTAGTGGCGTTAAAAAGAAAGTAGTAGAATGGTAGAAGACCTAGTGGAGATATCACTGTTATTAGCAACGCTTTGGAAGTAGGAGAAAAGGCGTCTTTCTCTCTTTCAACATTTTAACTCATTTTCCTAAAAATCCGCCCGCTTTTATAATGTGTGTGTAAAACGTTCGGTTTCTCGAAATGGGCTAGTATGGAGGCGGAGACATGACTTTTTATTTTCATCTTTGACTGTAAGCCAGATTCATGGCTGATAGAGGGGAAGGGGCAGAAGCGTATCCTGTGGGCTATCTAGGCTACCGCCGCAGTCTAAACTTGTGAACAAATACTTGAAATTGTACAAATAATATTAATTTACATGAAAGGGAGGCCAGAACCCCTATCATCATCAATACTATGTGCGGCCTCTTTGTAAATCTTATTACTTTGGCTAGTGGTAGTCCAAGATGTGAATCCAGAATACGCCAGTGGGAAGGAAGGGGGGAATATTAATTTCAAAACTTCCACAGTGAGCCAACACTAAAGTGAAATGCACTGTGTTCAACTTAAAAAAAAAAAAATGGATTGAATGTTGAATTATATAATGTTGCACAGCTTTATAAAGTAATGTAAAATTTCCGAATTAGTAAATTCTTAAAAATGAATGTCAGGACGAGATAGACGTATTAGAAATTCTGAAATTATAACTTCCTACCGAAATCTGGATGTCACTCAAGGCCTGTCATTCTCGAATTTTGTACGATGTAAATGTTCTGGTATTCTAAGTAATCTTAATTCCAAGGCTTCCTGGCAATTTTTAGGTTTGAAGTGTGGAAATTTCCACGAAAACATCGGAATAGTAGAGGAGACAAAGATACTATAAATTTGTATGGTTTTGTTGAGACTTACAATTATTATTTATTCTTTGTTAATGCAAAGCCAATAGTTGTACGCCCTTGAAAATTATATAAAATTATTTTGTAAGTTGTAGTTTGTATATATATTATAGGAGCGAATCCAAGGGGGACTATAGGGGCTATACCCCCCCCCCTTGACGTCCAGGTTTACACTGGATAAAATGACACAAGTATGCCCCGCCCCTGATCATATCCTGGATCTGCGCCTGATATATTCTATATATTTATTGAAATTCAGAGGCGTATTTAAAATTGCCGGCCGAGCGGTCTTCGGCTCGAAGGTCCCGGGTTTGAATCCCGGAAGGGGCATGCGTATGGATTTTGACAGCTAAAGGGCGAATCGTGACTGGCCGAAGTCTAAAGTTACTAGACTGACCCATATAAAAATAAAGTTTACCAAAGTTTATCGTTTTTAAAATTATTCTGAAGTTTTAAGAAATTGTTTTGTTTCGATAATATTGAAGTATTTTGAAATATCTTTCCATACATTTTTAAAATTAAAGTTTTGAAATTCTTGAGTTATTCTAAGAGAAAACAAATTTCTCAAATATTTTGAACGAATTTTCCCGATAATTTTAAAAGCTTTTTCTCAATACTTTCTTGCTGCAGTACTTCGATGGTATAAAAGTTGTGAAAGTTGTAAATGTTCAGGGATGGTAGATGTATACAGCAATGCGCCAACACTTCTCAAAATTTCGTCACTGTGTTTTTGTCTTGTAGTTAAGAACAGCGTAATCTACAACGCTGCCAGTGCCAAGTATAACTAACAGGATGTTACGTTGCATTGTTATCTCTTCTTGTTTGAATAAAGTCACGAAGGTAATTTCCTGTTTTTACACTCTTGGATTTCAATAAGAAATCAAAACCACATTGAAAAAAGGAATCTGCAGCATTGGACTATACTTTGTTGAAGTGCTTTTTGCCTGACAATTGGCTTCTCGAACGACGCAATTGCCAAGTGTCTATGTGGGTGGAATGGACGCTTCTCTTCACGCGGGCTTTTCCATCCTAGAGAGCTCAACGGTGGCCATAGCAACGAGCTCCGCGTCACTCTTGTTCGCAAAAGAAAAGCATGTGTTATTGTGGGAGGAAAGCTGGGGACAAGGAGGATAAACAAGTGACACACAGAAGTCAGGTGATCTAGGTAAGAAAAGGGAGAACTGCTATTGATGGGGAAGACATTTTTCGTTTTGGTTTTCAAAAGTACTTGTTCTGATATGGTAGATGTTCTTGTTCCGTTCTATTAATGAAAATAATAGTGACTTCTGAATGTAAGGAATATTAGCAAAAGATTTCAGATCTCCAATTTACTTGGACACGTTAGTTTTTTTTTTCGTTTTAAATTGAGCCCTTTGAAAGGATGGCCAAAATCTGTTTCCGGATCACTGTGTACAGTAGTCCCCCTATATTCGTGGATGATACGTTGTGTCCTTTTTGCCCATAGATGAGTGAAAGCCTCTGATGGATTATTTCATATCAAATGGACCAGTACTTTGACACCAAAACGTTGTAAGGCAGAGTCAACAAATGTCGCTATTTGCGTACACAGGCAGGTTTTACAGTTTCTGAGTAAAATATAAATGAACACCACCAGTATGGAATAAGCTGGGCCTGCTATTTTCTTTTTTTAAATTCTTAATTTAGTGCTAAGCTTTTAGACTCAGACTGTTAGGCTTTATATGATATTGAGGGTTAAAGTTCACAAAAATCCAGTTAAATTAAGGTTGAGCGTACACTGCTGTAGCTTCCAGGGAAAGTTCAATTATTGTTGCTTGGCACATCTACTAACTAAGCAATGCGTTATTGTTAGTCTCTGAAAGCTTTTGCATTCATTGTCGATTATTTGTCGAGATAATATGTAAACAGAGGATTTCAAAGGAAAATGTCAAGTGTTACTAAATATTTTTGAAGCTTCATATCTCAGTTTGCTCGAAACATATTCGTTACTTCAACCAGCATTCAAAAGAACAGATGCTTCTGAATAACTGTGTAAAGTTTTGTGAGGATGTTGCTTGCAGATAAGATAAACAAATATGCTTGTTAATATTAAAGAGTGAAAAGTATGTGACTGGACCGGGGATCGAACCCGGGACCTTTGGGTTCAATCCCCTGTCCAGTCACATACTTTTCACTCTTTAATATTAATTGTATCTGTACCTACAGAGGCTTGATGTACAGAAAAAAATCGGAAGTTACCTCCATTTCAACTTTGGAAAATAGGCCTATGCTTGTATTTGGATATTAATTCATCCACTGTTGTAAATTCTGCAAGGTATCAAAAGTCGAGAGAGATATCTTATTGTGTAACAGATAAAGGTATATGTTCAAGATGTCGGCCATTAGTGACCGATCAGAGGGAAGAGTTTTTGACGAACTCAACTGTCATGGCCGCCAAATTGAGCGCGACCATCTTGGATGTTGATCGATATGTTTAAGTTTGAAGTTAGTCACGTGGCACACATTTTCATCCCTGTTTTCGCTGGGGAATACAACATACTGTACTTGTATTTGTACTGCCTTTTAAACGTTTCAAAGTTGTTGATCTTTGAAGTTTATTTCTGGGATGCAAAACTATGGAAGGGGGAGAGGAGCTTATTTTCAACATCCGCTACGAGTTGCACTTTGGAGATCTTATACTATAGAACTACACCTGATGTAGTTTTAAAGGCCATTTATGTGAGGCAATAATACAAAGGAGAGATTAAGCTATTTGTAAGGTGGAAAGAAGAGAAGATGAAACTTTTTTGAGCATTTCAGTGATTCTATGAAGTGTTCAAGAAAATGAGTTAATTTTGGAAGATGGCATTTTATCACTTGCTGAAGTTACAGTGAGAAAAATTCACTGGAGCTACTATGGACGATAATGTGAGAAAAATTCACAATTGGGAGACATTGGAAAAGACTTTAACACTGCCTTTTGTTGAACATATTAATAAGAATGAGATAAAATTAGCAGTATGGGCTATAAGAACAGTATGCTTTACGTCCATCCCGAAGAAAGAGTAATGAATTTGAAGTGAAGATAGCAATCCTGCTATTCACGTGCACGGGCAAATGCATGCATATTGAATTTTGAATTGAATTGAACTTGAAGACCTTTAGGCAACTTTGGCTCAGGCCATATGGATCATGATGGGAGAATTGGTGGAATGAAGCAAGCGGAAGAACCTCGAGAAAACCCGCGTACACGGTGTTTGTCCACCACAAAGTTCACATGAGGGAACGAACCGACGACCCCAAGCGATAGAGGTAAGCACTACCACTGAGTCATCCCGGACCGAATTCGTGCATGTAATAAGGATATATCTAAAGGTGAAAATATTTGTGGGCAATATTCTTTCACGCAATTACAATCCGCTGAAATAAAAAGTTGCTGCTCTGGTTGAAAGCATAGTTAGTAACTTACGTATTCTTCCAAAAGTACACTAAATATTTCTGTGTTAAACACAGACAGAATATTTCTCTATGTTTTATGTTAAATGGTTTGATCATTACCTAGAAAATTGTTTTTCCTCTAAAGTCACAAGAAATAGCTTTTTTTTAGTGAAGAAAATAGTCCCTTTAGAACTGTGCTTGTTTACAGCGTGCTTTGTGTCAACTAATATCATGTATTAGCTTAATATCTCTTTGATGGGAAACTAGTCAAACGATGTGCTTTTACTATACCTTTTTGATGGTTGGCCTCTTTTATAGTGTAAATAAACTGTAGTAAAACTAGATTCATAGAACAGACTAGAACTATGAAATAGGCAACGATTTAATTATGAAAACTAGATTTTGCTTTATCTATTGAGGTCGTAGAGCTAGGGGCAATATGACGGTATATATTCTCTAGCAAATGAGTAGTCTATTATTTGTCCGCTTTTGATATTAATCCCGTTTTGCCTAGAGCACTAGTGATTCGACTAGTTGCTTTATTTTCTGTTCATTTATTGGCTGGTCTTTCTTTGAAACCATGTTCAATAATAATGTCACAAAAACAGGCTGCATAAATGTTTATTTAAGTATTCTGAGGGATCAGATCAGCGAAGAATTGTCTGTTAACAGACGTTTGCTGTTATGTTTTCTTTCACGTACGTTATTCTCAATTTCTTCACATTCATGCACAAATGTTAGTGAATTTCTACACTTTTCTATTTTAGAAATTCTTTTTGTTTATTTATTACAATTCTAAACAATTGTCATCTATAAACTCTACATTGCACTGTGTTATTATATTCATTATTATACTTTCTGCATAGCAAAAAAATAAGTGTATTAATTCAGTCTAATTTTAATACAAATTATTCATTGGTCCCAGAATGACCACCACTTTTGTGTGTTAACCTAGATAACTCGATATTACTGAACGGCACAGAATGTGTGTTAAAATTTTAACATAGAATTGGTGTTGATCGATGTTAAATTCGGTAACATAGAATTGGTGTTGATCGATGTTAAATTCGGTAACATAGAATTGGTGTTGATCGATGTTAAATTCGGTGCGGTGTTGGTGCTCGCTTTGTTAAGCACTGGATCTGTGCAAAATGTCACGGTACTTAATAAGTGCTAGAGAAAGTGACAAGTGAACTTTTGACCAGTAGGTTTTTAACAATAATCAGTAGTCTTTATAATCCGACAATGCCCGATCTCATACGTGCCGGACTACAAAGACTTTACTGCATATTTTACAATATGAGGTAGAGTTGCTTTGCGGGCAACATAGAGCATAATAATTAATACAGGCGATTTTGTTTTCTATGTTCATGAGATGCAGATGATCTCAAATTTAAGTGCGAAAGAAGTGCTGACATATTTTCTGAACGTTGGTCTGGTGAACTTACGGAATAAGATACAGAGAGAATACTTACTACTGAACTAGGTTATTTACCAAAGTGGAAAAGTTTATCGCGACATGAAAACTTAATTTTTAATTTTTAATTTGAATAATTGTTGCTATTATCATTTCATTAAGAAATTAAGGAATATTTTAAATATCGTATCTTCCTTCTTAGTTGTTCTCCTTCTCCAGGGCTCTTTGTATGTAATTGTATATACGTGTATGTGCGTGTATGCGTGTGTGTCATAGCTACACACAGCACACATGTGTATGTTAGCCCGTAATGCTCTTACTACGATCCGTCTGACGTGTCGCACGTGCTCGTATGGTGATGTACGCTGTAACACATGAACAATTGTAATCACAAGTTGTCGCAATACGTGACATTGATGAACAGGAGAGAGCTTGAGGGAGACGGCGACTTGCTCCGTGCTTGGGAGAAGCTGTTATTGACCCGCTTCAGGTAGCGAGACGAATCGCAAAGCCCCTCCCTCTTACCTGTTGTACAGTAGCACTTGAGAACCCCCCGCTGTGCTTTTTCACGTAACGTGTATAAAAGAAAAGGGCAGTATAATGATTTGACACTTAGAACATAAAATAAGTTATTATTGTGCATCACACACAACTATTCTTCAGTACGTCGCCTACATGAATGGAATTGAGGAGGATACGATGCGTAAACGGAGCTGAGTTTTTGCCTCGTAATCACGAAATTGTGTGCGAGAAATTCGGGCCTGTTCTACGTATTCATCTTGACTGTTCTCGTGAGTTCCTCTATCACATTTGCTAAATTCCAGAATGATTCTTTATAACGTCAGACAATCCATTTCTCCCCAGTCTCCTCCAGCAAACACAGAAAGCAAGCCGATGATGAAAAAGACAGAATACTTTTCACTTTCTATTCGGAGAATTACTAGACATGAAATCTCGTTTCCTATATAATATTTTAAATTTAATTTTATTTACTTTAGAGCGAAAGAGGCAGCTGCGGCCTGAGCTTGTCACAAGTTGGAGGAAAGAACTTCCACAGATACAGGACCTTAGTGTAGGTACGACTCCGGCATTTCCCAAGTGATTCTTTAAAAAAATGAAAAACGTCAGTCAGGGTGGGAGGCAGTATGACAGGCTGGGACTCGAACCTGCTTGCATCCAACTCGTGTCCAAGCGGTAACGTCTCTGACTTCTTCTGATCGGCAGTGGGTAGGAACGTGGGTTCGAAATCCACGGCCAATCATCCTTACTGAAGTTTTTCAGGGTTTCTCATCAGTTTCACCAGGCGAATGCCGGGTGGTACCTTATAAATAAGGCCCCTGCCGATACCTTCTCAATCCTTTACCTAACTCACCCAATCTGAGCCAAAGATGCCAGAAGTCCATAAATAAAATTCAGATTCAATTCGAACTTGGTTGACTCCCAGTTTCGATCCGTAGTCTGTGAGCTTAACCAATGGGCCGAAGAGGCTGGGATTAAGTTTTTTTTTTTTTAATAATGCAAAAAGATATCATAGTAGAATTTTAAACCCTTAGCGCAACTGCGAAAATTATATTTAACTTATATTTATTTAACTAGACTTTCTCTTGGCTTATTTAACTAGACATTTACATCAACCACTCCTACAGATACCTTCAAATACAGGTCTATCTATATACGTACAGACACAAACACACGCACGCATATAAAAAAAAATTATGACAATCCACATGAATCCATTTTTCCCCACCTAATTTCGCTCTGTTCAAAGAGGACCAGTTCGCTTTTGTTGGAAAGGCCTCCACTTACGTCACTACTCCAGCTACGCCTATCAGCCACATGCATATATATTCCACGCACTGAATGACGCAAGGCTATCACTATCAGATCTTGTCCACAGGAAGAGAAATACACATTTTCAATAGTCTCCAGCGGAGAAAAGTACAGGTGTGAAAGACAATATTTAGTTGCCCCATTCATGGGATGCTAATTATATGTACCCTTAAGTTAAATACGTGTGTTACGCTTTAGAATTTAGTTCCAGCACAAAGGCGTGAGAATCTGCCGTAATACCTTTCAGCTTTATATATATAAACACGGCACAGTATTGCAAATTTATAGGATTACAGGCAAATTCTCATTTAGAATTTTCATGAACTATCGTCTAGGTTGATCATAAGTCGAAGGTATGTATCTCCTTTGAATTTGCCATACATGTCCTTACGATGTACAGGGTGTTTCAAAAATGATTGTCTTAAATGAGAAATGGATTCCTCTGACTGAAACAAGTTCCTTTGAAGAATATGTGTAGTATCGAAGCTAGAGGAGCTCAGAACTAGCGCGACAGGGTCACAGATGATGTCTCGCTACAAATGGCGATCTAAGACATGCTACCTTAGAAAATAACAATCGAAGTAGTACCCAAAGCATATATTTCAGCAAAGTGTATGATTCATGTTGTGGTACATAAAAGGTCCCCCCCCCCCCCCATATAAGAATTAATATTGCGCAACAGACAGGATAGAAATCGCCTCTTAGTGTATTGGGTACTACTTTCATTGTGATATGCTAAGCCGACATGTCGTACGTCATTATTAGGACAAGGATTTCTCTGTATTTACATATTTTTTTAACGCCTAGCAAACCTCTGAGAATTTGTACGTGCACCGAGCATGTGTTTTGGAATTGGAACCTCCTGCCAGATTTTTTTAGCACATACAATTACATATTTCTGTTGTTTCCACATAAAATCTAATATTTCGACGATAGAGCGTGTTTAGTACATGTTTTTCCGTCTTAAATAACATAAACAGCATAATTTTCGGACAATTTTCCGCCGATTGATTTTCAATAAACTAGAGGATGCTTCTTCAATTGCAATGTTGCGGGAATTGCGTTCCAATACAAGTTTGAAATCGGACTTGATGAACATAAAATCAAATATAACACTTCTGGTAAAGGTAATCAGAACTTTAGAAATCTCTGACTGTCCTTTCGATGATGCAGTATGTGAGGTTGAAAAATAATGCCCTCGCAACACGCGGAAAGAAGGCCGACACAATTATAAAAAAGACTCTGTCTCTATTTGAAGGGAACCATGGTTTCCAAACTGCGTGTACTGTTGTTGATTATTTGAACGGTGACACATCTGCATGAGAGATTCACACTCGTTTAAAAATGCGAATGTGAAACGCACCTTTTCTTGTTTGTAAAAAGGGAAGTATTTCGGTTCGAACAGTAATTTTTTGATTCGTATATCTATTCGTACCCCGATGCTGATAATGCCTGCAAAGTAATTCGGCCGTGTAAGGCCGCGTTCGTTCGCTAGAGGGTGTTAAAGTTTGGAGCGACTGGAAGATAGCCCAAGCAGCCGCTGCAACGGCTCCCGCAGTTTCGGTTCGAACAGGTATTTATTATTCAAAATATGTACATAGACATACCTGACAGTGCTGACAAAGACTACAAAGCCATAATACCGTGTAACAAATAGTTTGGAAGATGCTAGCCAGTACTTGTCTTCACAAATGTAGGTGAGACTTTTCTACAAAGTGAGTAAAACAGAAGGGAGAATCAAAATAGGCATACAGAGCAATCTTCAAAATCACACTCCATGGACACGGTGTCAAATGCCACTTTATTTTACACTCTTGAAGTTGCTGACAGTTACGGATAGGGACGTACGTAGAGGGGGGAATCCTGGGGATCCGGACCCCACCCCCGAAATTCAGATTTTTTGTGAGATTAGTATCATTTTTTGAGTCTGCTTTTGAAGGCTGCCCTGATGTGTCTTCCTTGTGCCTATTCTGATTCTCCTTTATGTATAAATTCCCGTTCGAACCGAAATACTTCCCTTGTAAGCTTTGTTTCGGGACAATTGTCACTCTTTTACAACGGACAACTTAACTATGATGTTCATCATCCACTACAACGCAAGCTTACACTGGTAAAGTTTTCCCCACTTTAAAAACAACAATATATTTTTTGTTTTATACGTACATATTTTCACTATTTTAGCGCATAAATACATGAATATTTTACATGTTTTTATTACATAAAATCCGTGGCCTAGGTATTATTGGTAGAGATATGACGTCATTTGTGACGATGCCGTGCTAAATTTCGGCGCCGATTTTTTTTTAAGGATCTTTTTTTTTTCCTTGTTGCCATCTGAGGAATTCACTCCTCAGTTTATGACAATCACTTTTGAAATACCCTGTATATTGTACGAAAAGATTGGTGTTTACAATGATGTGCTTTGTATAGAATTGGTATTCAAAGTACAAGAAAATGATAATGCTGCTTGCTTTGAAGAATAATTGCCTTGTTTCGTTTCCCAAAGGAGAAAGATGTTGGAGCTCTATAAATCCGGTACGAAAGTGACGTTGGCTGAATAGATAGTGTAGCCATCGTTTGAGGATACCTGTAAAGAAAAAGATATTGGCTGACGCTTGTAATTTCAGTAGCGGCCGCTAGGTATCGCTACTATATTCAAACTATTGTTAGTAATTCAGCTTAACACTTGTCCATTTCTGTTCCTCCATGGTAATGAAAAAAAAAAAAAAAAGACGTTTCGGAGACATGAGCTGACAAGGCACAAATGCAAGTAGTGAATATTTACTAAATTTTTAGTGGAATACAAATCAGCATTCGAACAATTTGTCGCATAAACATATACAAGACATAAGCGTAATATATACAGGGTGTTTAATGAAAGTACTGGTCATATATTAAAGGGCGAATTAAATTTCTTAGGTCGAAACAAAGACAGAAAGTTACTTTGAACAAATCTCGAAACGTGCCTAATTTTGTAGTTTGGAACTCCTAAATGTGGGGACTCATCAAAACAGATTAATATATCGAGAAATAATGAGGTGTCTGTTTAGATCATCTCAATCGAAGTGGTAGCTAAAAATTGTTTTAAGAAAGTTGATCAATGAGGGAGGGCAGCATAGAGAGGAAAACATTACGTAAGAATTTTAGTCAGTTAATATTGCGCAGTACACAAGCATACATGTTCTCTCTAAGCTACACTCAAACTGCTCGTCTACATTTACCGGCTACAGGTACATTTGGCTCTTGTACGTTTACTACCGCCTACAACTTTCATTGTGGTTTGCTAAGCTGACACGTCTGTCGCATTTATCGAGACATTACGTCGTTTGTGACGATGCTTTGCTACATTCGGGTGCATTTAACTAAGAAATTACGCGTTTTGACAGTACTTTATAGTAACTTGTTTTAGTTTGAGATAATGTACTTTGTAAGTTGACTATATTTTTTAAACACCCAATAGAAGAAGGAGGTGGGAATATACCTATATCTCCATCATATACAAAACTGTATTCTGCGAGGAATCCTCTCCATACCTCACTCCATCACCCACCTGCTGCTCGATATATCGATTAATTAAATATGATGAAGATTAAACGATACACCTGGGACTTCAAGAGGGAGATTAGCGGAAACGTAGAATGGATATGAGCTGAAATTACGAGCAAAGAGAGAGAGAGGGAGAAAGGCCATGATTGAAAGGGATTTGATGGCTTGTCCAACACCGCTGACGTATCCCCACGGTGAGATTTCGTAGGCTCCTCAACTTAAATTGTTGGTGTTTATAGCATTGAGTATTTTTTAGTGTATTTATTTGTATGCAAAATGTGTTGTTTAAAATACTTTATTTTACGTTTTCGAATGGAGACTTATTAAATGTGTTAATGGAACAAACATTTGAGAGCGTAGCATAATTATGTATATGTGAACGTATCTGTATCATATTAACACGGTTAAAATTACTTCAGTGCTTTGTATAAAATAACAATAGTTTACATTTTTTGTGCACATTTTTCTTTTGAAGATTCTTAGTTTTGTGCTCAAGAAATGCAACTAATGTGGCGAGTACATATTTTCTATCTCAATGTTAATTTCGGCGCACTTAGCTTTTCACGTGTGAGGATCAAAACAGGACAGGACTAGCAATGTATGAATACTACGAGTAAATAATTATGACAGACATTGTCTTGAGTACATTTATGCATTAACGGTGTTAGAAATGGTCTTTTTTTTAAAGGTTAAATGACCAATGAGGATAGAGAAAGTGAATCAATGCCATCTTCAGATACTGATGATTCCATAGCTATAATAACTTTTTTTTTTTTTTAAATATACAAGTACGCGAATATTTCGTGGCACCTAAAAGGTCCCAGTAGATGTTTATATGTAATTTCTATCAAACTTAAAAATAGTAATTTGATGTTGGTACTTATAACTTTCGCGCTAGAAAATGATTGGGATATAATAACTGATAGGCATTTCCTATTTTAACATTTCACGAAGTTCTCCACATCTCCATGCCCGCCCTCTTAGGTACATTTTTCTGTTTGTATGAATTTCGTTTTGATAATTCTGATAACTGAGGTTTTTGGATGGGGATGACAGATGATGAATTTTGTTTCTTCTAACATTAGTTCTCTTAATTTATTTACTTTTAAGATGGCACAAGATATAGAAGAACCAATTACTTGTATGTGACTATTAGGCAGTATACATATTACATAATAAAAGTGCTTGTATGTGTTACAATAAAAGGATGAATACCTTCTTGTTCTTATGATTAAATATTTTAAAATTACATTTGCAATAATAGGGGGATCTCGTCAATGGTTCAAATATGCATTAAGGCAAACAGAAGATAACTTCATGGCTGAATCTGAGATGAAATTTGTGAACGTGTCTGGGGTGTCCTGGATTAATAAAATAGAGGTGTATCTCTTTACATGTTCATTAGCTGTATAAGTTTTTTTTTTTCTGTTGAGTAATTGCAATCAACTTTGCCATTGATAGCTTATATAAAAATAGCACATCGTTTGCGTCACGTCTAGACTTATAGGACGTGGGAATTTTTGTTTTGTATTTTTCATAAGAACATTTATTTGGGTAACTTGAATATTTTTTTTTTATCATGTAAACTATGGTGACAGTATGAAGCTACAATATTCTTGAGTTGATCAGACCATGGCTGCTGTGCAAGTATAACATCACAATGCCCTTTAAAGGAAATTTTAGAATTAAACCTGATTTTCAGCGCTCTATTTCGTCTTCGTAGATACTGTAATATTATATTATTACAATCTTTATATAATGATCACTGTATACTCATTCACATTGAGCATTCGTTTCATTTTATGACTAGCAACTGAAAGCGTTATTGCCAAATTGAATACACATATAGTCATCAATAGATCTTTTCAGACAAAGTGTTAAACATCTTCAACAAAGACAAGAAAGAACACTTATGTACATTTAAGAACATTAAAGGACCCAATCAGGATCCCTGTGGTACTCCCAAAATTACTACATACTTTACAGAATGTTCCGTTCGCTATAATAGGCATTATAGTACCAGTTAGAGTTAAGTCTGTGAAAGTTACTTCCTGTTCACCTGCAATAGTGTTTGGTTAATAGATACCTAACGCCTTCGCTTTGCCCTCTTGTACGGACGTTTAAGTAATTGTAGCAGAAGGTGCTCCACTGTACAGAAATTGGAATATCATCAATATATGGATGAGAATGTAGGGGCGAATGTAACGAGCACAGAATACTTTGTACTTGAACGGTAAAAAGTGTGGATTGAAGTAAACATTTCTTTACATATTCTTGCCTTACATAGCTCTTTGCAAAGAAGAGTTCTCCGCGAAAGATTAATTTTCGTCAAAGGCCGCGTGGGCGTTTATATTTGGCCAAAGTTGAATGTCTCTCTCTCTCTCTCTCTCTCTCTCTATATATATATATATATATATATATATATATATATACACACCCTGATTCACCGGTTTGCTGCGTACTAACTTCGATGGAACTATTTGAACATCAGTTCAGCGGCATGGCCAGCGCGATGCCGCTTTATGTATGTACAAGAAGTCTATACTTTTTTCCCCTTTTCTTTAAACCAAAGACTGGATCCGTCAGCAGTGATATTATATGGACTGTTCCAAGGCGTCCGTCTCCAGAATTTCAATTGAGAAGAAAATCGTACTAAGGTACCTGCTTTGAATACTTTAGTAAATGACTCATTAACGATCAGTCTCAGAACCGAAGCGCTTACAATTGGTTTTTAATTCTTCTCTATCCTGGGCTTCGGCTAAGAAGAAAAAGACGTTTGTAATTATCATAACAAGATGCTTGAACTGCTGCCGAACTTGTAAAAGACTTCTCTCCAATTGCACATACATTTTATCGCTTTCAAATTACTCATGAAATAGAGTGAAAGAAGGCTTGAATATATATCAAGAATAAAAGAAGACTTCCATATATAAAATCATCATTCTAGTAGTGCAACTTCATCTGCTCCTCTGAATATTAGTAATCAGTAACTAGTAATCGGCAGTTTCCTTCAGTGCACAGTGCATTGAAAAGTTTATCGTAATCGAGTGTTGTGAACGTGGACTCAATACTATGTCGCTAAATACAATCTTATGCCGAAGTTTGTTTGCAGTCATACGAAATCAAAAATATTGAAGAGTGTATATGAGATCCAAAGATGTGTTTGTATCACAGAATCTTTTGATTTCAGGAAATTGATAGGTTAATTAGCAAGAAATGTAACTTTAAAATGTAATGACAAAGATACATTTAAGAATTTGGTAGACATAATCTTTACTTTAGTAGCTTTATCTCTTTGTACACTTATTTTCTGTTAAACTGACGCAATACCAAAACAAAAAACAAAAAAGCGGAAAAATCTACTTGTGAACTATCTTTAGCGCATAATGGTGCGCTTCCCCACACACAATGATATAAAGAAAGGATCTGCTGAGATCAAAGAGGAAAGAGCTGTATCTAAGAGACAGTGGAGAAAAGCATCCTTAGCCTTCATCATGAGGTTATAAGGCACTTAGTCAACAATATATTAGAGGAAAACTTGGAACTAAAATGTCAGCGTCAGTCATGAATCACGAAGAAACTATCAAATCACACAGTGAAGCCACGAGGGTTTTGTTAGGTATGGACTCATATCAATTACCTCTATCCATTAGTTGCACCATTTTCAGTACTAGAGTTAATTTCAAGTTTATTTGTCCGGTGTGATGGAAAGTATCACAGGCTTGTCATTACTGAAAACTTCATAAGATTATAAAGCTGTTTTCTGGTCTGAAAGTCTGTAAAAAAAAGGGTTCTCGAATTCGATCTTCGTCAGAAATTCATTGAGCTCAGTCCGTTGACATCGCTGTCAAATGTGGGCATTAATTTAAAATCTATAAACAGATATTTGATTTCAACTATGTTACTTGTTTTCTTTAACCAAATGAATTGCAGTGGTAATTACAGTGACCTAAGTTTGTCATGACAATGACATCCTTCGTATCTGCCGTAGAAAGGATTTAACGGCTAGAGCCTATATTGTAGGTGCCGTCCTGAGTATTTGCCTCGTGAAATTGAGGAATACCCTACTAAACCTGAATCAGGGCGGTTGGCATGAGAATTATTTGAATGAGCATTCTCTTGCAATGCCGGTACGCATACAAGCTACTGGAGCAGCTGTTTTCAAATATCTGTACGTGAGAGCTAGAACCATGTAAGTCCAATTTTGGTCAAAACGTGATAAAAGCAGTTTTGTAAGCATTCGGAAGGCTTCAAATAATGGTTGTTGGATACTTATTGTAAACATGTTAATAATGCAAATACGCAAGTCTATTCTGTAGTTTATCACTTTAGTTTCTATGTGAAAGCAAATACTTTTTCTCTCTCTCGAAAACAAGGATTTGTGACTTGTGCGCTTCTAGCTTTCAGCTAAGGATAAAATGAGATGTGCACATCGAAAAAAAAAAACCTTAGCAAACGAATTCCAGGGACCGAACAAAATCGCATAAGCTTTAGTCGAAAATCACTTAAGTTCTCGAGATACGTTTTTAAAGGTACGTTTTTCTCCACGGTGTTGAAACCCATTCGTCGCACAGTGTAAGCCTTTGTTTTCGTATTTACATATCATATGTGTAATCAGTGGCGGCTCGTACCATGCGTGTTGGAGTACCTCGAAAACTGTTTATTTGCGGACCTATGTTCACTTAGACTTCTTTGTTTCGGCTAGTGTGTAGATTTCGTCGCGTCATTTCTTTACCATTACTTCTTAAACACGTTGTACTTCAATAAGATATTTTGGTATCCTAGGAAAGAATGGCGGAGATGGGGATAGAACCTGGCTCTTTCTCTACAAATATTGAAGAAGTACGCTATGAAAGTGAGTTAAGACTAGTTTTTCAGGACACCCAGTAAACAAAATGTGTACAAAAACATTACTTGAAATTGTAATCCGGAGAACGAAGTTCGCAAGAAATAATCAAAACTTAGGTCTACCTGTAGAAAAATGTAACAAACTCCTCACACTTCTTGTATACATTAATTATACTTTTTGAGAACTACATTAAAGATTATTTCGAAGAAAAGTTTACACGCAGATGTGTAAAATTATAATTTTAAGTGTACACATAATCGATTTCCTGTAGTTAACGGTTTTTTTTTTATTCGCCTTGCTGAGCTTGAATTCTTGTAGCGATTTAGTATAGTTTACTCATTATTCTATTTAAAATTATTGAAGAAACGAACACTTGTCAAAATACTCGAATTACTAAAGCATGGCGTCAAGTTACTTCTGTTAGGAAAAAAGAATAGGATTATTAGTCTGGTGTAGGCATAGCATACATCTTTGTCATGAAAATGAAGTTTTTACTTATTACAGTGGCTTAAAATATACACTGGAACACGACAACTAAGAAGAAAACGAGATCAGAAACACTAGTGGAATGTCAGTTGTCGAAAAGGGGGGAATGTATGTGTGTGTGGAGGAAAACTGTGTCCATGTATGAATACCAATTGATTTCACCTCATGTTTTAGTTTCCATTTTATATTAGCTGTGTTAGGTAAGTGGAATATTCCACAAGGATGTTGTGATGGTGGATTTCAGGGACTGGCTGAATGGGAAGTCTTCGTTCTCAAGCTTATTTAAAGCCTTGTCTTCTAACAGTTAACGAATTACCATTTCCTCCTCATCTCTGTTACCACAGTCTTATTCAATTTAATGTCTTGATATACCGTGATGAGATTTTAGCATTGTTTGCATTTTTCTTTTTTAATGACACACAATATACCAACGATATGTTTAATCAGTTTATCAATAGGAACATGTCTATGTTTCTGTATGAACATAGTATCGGAACTAAAATTTATTTATGATTATGAACATCAGTTTCTTTCTAGTGAGGATTCATGCTCGGTATTCCATTAAAACTCACTAGATCTGGTTATTTTCCTCTTTCAAAAGAAATTACTGAACGAATGCCTTGCTCTGCACAGGGAGTATAAAATGGGATTCTTGGCGGTATTTATCTCATAAAAGAATATTTAATAACCAAGTTCTTGCGTCGAGACAAAGTGCTATAGATCGTCGAATCACAAAACGACAGATCACACTGGATCGTTGTTGAATCGCACGCAGGAAGAGGGATATTTTGTTAGATTCTTGAATCGCACAACGAGACAGATCGTTGTTGAATCCAAAAATGAGGGAGACCAGGCTACATCGTTGTCGAGCCACATAACGAGAGATTATGCTAATCTTTTGAGTCGAGTCGTAGAACGATCGCGGTGGATTGGATCGTTGAGTCTGATATTTTAGCTATAATGTAGAGCTTATAAAAACTTAATAAATTATACTCGCAATGCGTGTCCTTCTTTCCTGAGACTTGAAATAATTTTTGCAGCCACTAATCAACGCAATATTTGTTTTTCCTCAGTTGCATCATTTTTGAAAGTTTGTGTCGTGTTGTGAACTAAACATTCACTTTTAAAAGATATTACTGTATTCTTCAAAACACTAGAAGTATTTTTTATACTATATCTAAACCTTGGAGCAGTTCCAGATCTCGTATACCACTCCCATGTGCAGTAATACTCATAATCAGTGGTCAAAGTGAGGCGGTATGCACCGGTGTGGCATACCGGCTTAGGTTTTTGAGAGCTAAACGCATACCGTTACTGAAACACATGCTATACGTGTTCTTATATCTTATTTCTGATTTGTCTAACCAAATATTAGAACATACTGTCTCTGTTTCTTTCCCACTTCGAACACTGCTCATAATGTTAAATTTTAGAAATTGACAAATCAAGAAGTGAGTCCATTTTAATGCGGTTTCTGTGGAGGACACCACATAATCTTTTGTGATAATAATTATTCCTGATTGTGAATACATTATAGTAAGCATAAATTATTTTTCTCCGATATACATACGGTTCCACATAAAGTGGAAGCAGTGTTTAAAAGTTTTTAAAAGAAAATTTGTTAACTATAAGGATCTCGATATTTTATTCTTTCTGTGCTTACTTAGTTGATTACTGACTACGTATGAATAACACTTTGACAATTACACAGTCACTTAACGGTAACACGTCACAACTTAAGTAATTTTCAGGTCATTTTTGTAGACCTTGTGCACATTGTTACAATATTTAGAACTAGCATTAAAATTATTTTTCTCTTCTTTTTTCAGGTAAGGGCTATTTCGTGAATATTACCAGCAAGTGACATCAGTGCAGGATTTAACCAGTAAGACTTCTTTAATATGTAAAAAAAAAAAAAAATCTTGATTTCGTTAGCTTTAAAATACTTTTATAACTGTTTTATTCTTTAAGGAATTTGCATTGACATTCCTTTTCTTTTACATTGCTCGTTCAGTACTAAAAAAAAATAAAAAAAAAATCAATCCTTGAAGATTTATTCGTTAATTTGCTGCAAGTAATCGAGTATCAAGGTTGAGTTAAGAACGCATTGCTTATGTCTCGTGGTAATATTTTGCGTTTTCTGTATTGTTTTAGTATAGGGTAAGAACTGTTTTAATTTTTATCAATAAAAGATCATATAGAGTCAGAAGAAATTTCTGCTGTAGGCAATTTTAAAAAATCGTGAATAAAGGAAAATAATAGTGACCTTGTACATTCAACTGTAGCAATGTCAACCTTGAGATGGCGACGTTACAGCATTCTCAACAATTATGTACGGATTTATTGCCTCACTTTTCTTCGGGCTGCAAACTAAATCACACCATATGCATCATCCTTCCGCCTCCAACAGATACGTGTATGTGTGACTTGGTTTGGGTGGGTTTTATCATGTAGAAGCACACGCACGTTTATGTGCATGAATGTATTATTTACTCTATTCATCAGTATCGTGTTGTGGACGAGACACTGATTGAGATAAGTGAAAAATTGTTTGGTCACTATAATATAAAATAAAGAAAATTGGTACCAATCTACAAAATACGTAGAACTTGTAGTTTGAATTCGTTTTCTTGTACTAATAAAGGGCAAAGTTTCACCAGATGCCTCTATTATAGTTTATTGCAGTAGATGGACTACAGATTACTTAAGTTAGGCCACGTGATTAGGCTTTCGTAGGGCAGAAAAGGCTTTACCGCTTTCGTTGTTTAAGCCTTTAATTGAAATTTATCATTTAAATCTCAGCGTAGTGAAGTTTGAATGTTTTAGCGTAGTGGATGAAGTTTGAATGTTTTAGCGTAGTGGATGAAGTTTGAATCTCTTTGCGTAGTGGGTGAAGTTTGAATCTCTTTGCGTAGTGGGTGAAGTTTGAATCTCTTTGCGTAGTGGATGAAGTTTGAATCTCTTTGCGTAGTGGATGAAGTTTGAATCTCTTTGCGTAGTGGATGAAGTTTGAATCTCTTTGCGTAGTGGATGAAGTTTGAATCTCTTTGCGTAGTGGATGAAGTTTGAATCTCTTTGCGTAGTGGGTGAAGTTTGAATCTCTTTGCGTAGTGGGTGAAGTTTGAATCTCTTTGCGTAGTGGGTGAAGTTCGAATCTCTTTGCGTAGTGGGTGAAGTTTGAATCTCTTTGCGTAGTGGATGAAGTTTGAATCTCTTAGTATAGTGAAGTCTAAATGCGCTATATTAAGGAATATTCTAACACAACATTTAAAAAAAATCAAAATTAATTTGAAAGCTTTTAATAGATTTTGCATGCTCCTGTCACTTGCCAGTCAGCAATTACACAGAAGAAATCAATAAAAGTGTAAGCAGCGTATCTTACCTTGATATTGTAAATGGTGCGCTGCTTAGACCCAACATTTATTCTAATTTCGCCAAGTACATCAGTTTACAATAAGCACGTGAGTGAATCATTGATAAACTGAATATTTACCAGGTATATTATTTAGGATAAGTTTGATGACTATGACTGACAGAAGGGGTATTGAAAGCAATCCGTTGTAACATATCCTGATATAACTTTACCACTGTAGTTGACGAGTTAACTTCTAATGGTAAATCTACCCTTCCACATACCGTTTTGGAATACTGTGGCATTTTTGCATCTATACCAGCACGTCTTACCTCAAACTCTTTGAACTATTACTGTTTCGGCCAACTGCCTTATCCATCACATTTGCCGACTCTCTAACTTGTTTTTATCATGCATTTTATCTGGATGGTTTCTTAGTTTTCATTGTGTATTAGCTTAGACAGTGAGTAGCTAATTTTCCTTCCATAGTATATCTTACTCCAGATAATCTTGTTATAAAGATACGAGCAGTAATGGTGATAAACGTTTGATATAGTTCCTGTGCTTTAATATTTTGACATGCTTTCAAGTGAGTTTAGCTTCTGTTCTTTTTTAAGAACATTTGGAAATCGAGACACAAGAAGAGTTACTGCTCTGAGCCTATTTTTGCAATGACAGAGATGTAGAGTTGCAAAACTACGCAAGTGATGAAATAAACTTGAGCAGCAACTGAAAAGGAACTTGTTCGTTTGGAGATATAACTTTCTTTTTTGGGAGTCTTTTTTTTTTAAAGTTCCGGAAATATTAATTTTTTCCAATATTTTTTTCAGGTCTTTAAATCCAATACAGAGAGTAGAACACCAAGTCCTAACTGGATAGTGAGAAACAATTCGAGTATTAAAAAAAAATGAAAAGTGTAAAAAAAAAAAAAAATCGCGGATTTGTTACTTAGCGTGGTCGGGTGTCTATTACGAAGTTTTCACATCTGTTCCTCTTTGCTGAGTGTCATTTTGGCACTGTATCAAAAACCACAAAAGGGGAAAAATAAAAATAAAATAGAAGAGAGAGATGAAAACAGAGTAAGTTGAAATCTCTTCTGATGATTAGAGCCTAGTCTTTCTTAATCGGATGAAACAGAGGATGGCGAGAAACGTCATTAATGCTCGTTACTTTTCATTGAAGAATAATATCATTGCACAGGTTGTTTATACAGATAAGAGTTAGTTAAGCGTCTGTAAGTACATATTCATATAGTATTGCTAGTACACACTGCACATAAAGATACTGTTACACACTGCATCCGTGATACTTACTAGTAGAATGAGAGGAAGAAATATTAAGTATCGGAAAATGAGTGATTCTCGAAACGTAAATGTATAGTTGGGGGGGAAAGAAATCACTGCCTTGTGTGCTTTACAAGACTTTACCCACTGTTACATGTACTTCATAGGCTTCAGTTAATACTTCCAGTAGTTGTTTTACTTTTTCAGAAAACTTCCAGAGGGTGGTACTTTCAGAGAAAACTTTGATGTTCCTGACTGTATGTGTAGAGTGAACAGACAGTGGGCAGAAGAAAAATCTCTTGGTTTGGTATTCTTAAAATAATAATATACTTGTGCACAAAACATCAAAATGTATAGCATATTTGACAAAATTGGACCATAACACAGAGTTAACTCTGTTAAGACAGAACACAACTAAAACTCCAGAGTTAGAACTGCACATTGGATTTTTTTTTGCAGCAACCATAAAGAACTATAATAAATTATCTAAGCTACTAAAAGAAAATAATGTCTGTCTAATCATAATCAAGATGGCGGATTCCCAAGAACCCAATAATATCATATAAAAAAGAAAATTACAGGCTTTATGATATTGTATAGGCAGGGGCTATAGACAAAGGCTTGCAACAGGGTTTTTACTATATTCGTCATGGTTTAAAATGTCTAACTAAAAATATTCAAGTTTTTACTTTGCACAAGTTTGCTTTAATCGGTAGTTAGATATTTCATGATCTATGTCATGGACCTTTAATGATTGCTAAGAAAATCAACTTCCTTTATTAGAACATTTTTAATTTTCTAGAACTTATTATACCTATTTAATATATGTTGGTCTTCGGGTGCTTCCTTAAATGCCTCAACATTTAGAATATAATTTTAAGTTAACAACGGTTTACTAGAACATCAGCTTTGTTTCATTAGAATATCAGCTTTGATTCTAGAACAGGGGTCGGCAAACCGTCGATCGTGAGGTTCCGGTAGCTCACGCAAGGTTAACTTTACTGTCTGACCTGATACTAAAATTCATCAAACAAATTTAATACAATCTTTTGTAGCTCACCACATTCTTCCATATTTGGAGAGTAGCTCTTTGGTGGAGAAGTTGGCAACCCATGCACTAGAACATCCGCCTTAATTCTAGATGAGTGATTGGCAGTGTAGAATGACCTTGACCTGGTGGTTTATACTTCTGATAGACGGATGACGAGTAATTACAATCCTTGTTTGTTGCATTCCTTTCTCGCAATACGTGTAACTCAGTTATAATAAGTGAACTCCAATAAGTCCAGAAATTACCCGCCTTGCTGGTCTAGTAGTTACCATCGCTGACTGCTGATCGTGGAATCCCGAGTTCGATTCCCGGATCTGCCAAGAAATATTTTCCAAAGCGAGATTTTCTGGAACGGTGCCCACCCAGCATCATGATGCAATTGGGGAATAAAATACAGTGGCTTCGACTCTCCTCTCCCAACACGTCTGGTCAGCATAGGAGCAGTAGACCCAACTCCTCCGTCCGGGAGAGGCCTCATCCAGTAGTGGATTGAATATGGCTGTGAGTTATTATTACAGAATGTTTATATATATAAACAATAAAGGGAGTAAAGTACTGAAAACTGAGTTAACATATACATAGAAAGGAAAATTGATATTTTGCTTTGATAGATGGGGCTTTTGTGAATAGATCAAAAATTGTTTCAGCTGTTTCGTTCCGTTTCTTTGAAGATTGTAATCCATGATAGTAATTTTTCGAGAATATTTAGCGACAGGGAGCCGTGGGCGATTCACTCAATATCTCTTGCCGCCTTGTGCCATTACGTGACAGATGACAAACGTTTTGTCGTCGGGCGAGAATGAACTTTCACGAACTCAGAAATGTCGCCAATGATTATTGCTCTCTATACAGTCTTTCCCATTTGGGTGGCTTACCCCCCCCCCCCCCCCCAGTTTCAGTAGTACTAAATATAAATTGACATAGAAATGAAAAGCGTTTCTGCAATACCGGACACGCAAAGGTAGCCAGCCATGGCTGTGCTATATGAGCAACAGGTTGCAAGTTCAGATGTTGCTTCAGATTCTAAAATGTAGCTATGCTGAGAAGGTTTCACGAGTTTAGTAATCTCGAGTTACTTCCTTTTAGTTATATCTTTTCTACTTTTGTAATTCATTGAGGCCATTTAGTAACCAAATCACATTGTAATATTGCGATTGAAGTTGCCTCGTCTTCTTCACTAATTACCTTAGGACTGGTAGTTTGGAACCTCCTGGAAGTTTAAATTTCAATTCTGAAGTCTGTTTTGGATGCGTTTCGAATATGTACTCAAGTTTGTCTCCTCATGGTCACATCTTCAATTTAAAAGTCACTTCATTTCAAGGAAGTCTTTCATTTTAGAAGTTCGTCTACCACCGATTTGCATACAAACCTAGAGGAAGACAAATCCGTGGAAAAGTAGCGTTTTAGTCTTCCGATGTTAGTGGTTCTTTGTTATGTCCATATGTTTGTGTGTGTGGATTGTAATAAGTTTGCAGAAAATTTGTGTTCCGCCATCATCGTGCTATTAAAGGAAAACCTATAGGTTATGTTTAAGTAGAGTTGTTTAAAATATAGTCTGTTAACCAACCATTTTTGCCCCAGCGCAACATGCTTACAAAGTATTAAAGATAAACATTATGTAGTTCAGTTTTTTTTTTCCGTTGGGCAAATAAAATATCGTTTATCCTTCCCTACAGAAGCAGAGAGAGAAAAAAAGGCTTTGGATTTTCCCCCTTATAAGAGAAAATATTATTTACGTTATCTATTTTGGAATCTAGGTTCTTAAATCTTTTGACTACCAATCCAAATTGGAACTGTAAATAGATTGCTGTTCTTCCTAACCCTTTCTTGTACTTCTATAAAAATACCTGTCTGTGTTTCTTTTGTCGCAATGTGGCTTCCCTACTGACCCATCGCCTCGGGTCATAGGGTCAGAACAGCGACCATAGAGCTCCCACTTTCCCTCTTCATTGCAGTGGCACCATATCCATTAGAGTTATACTAGATCTACACCATTTTTGTATTCATTTGTCACTCATCATCGAAGTCTTGTTTTACTAATTTTCTCAGAGAGAAGTCTAAATGAAAACTAAGACAAACTCATTATTTCGATGCTACAGTCCAGAAATAAATTAAATAATGGTTGAACTATATAGATAATTCCTTCCACGATATGGAAACGTGGATCCTACGAACCCGAAGGATAGATAAAAAGAATAGAAGTTTTCGATATACGTTCCAGGGGAATTCAAAACTGTATTGGGGTACAAAAGTTGCTTAATGAGGAAGTACTGCAGAGAGTGTAGTCGAAAAATCAATATCATGAAGCAACGAGTCTGTTAGCGGCACTCACATATATACAGCTAATTTCGGATCTAGCAAACTATAAGCCCGATTTTGATACTTGAAGTTGAATTTGAAAGCCCTTTGCCATACTAATACACAGAAGAAAAAAATGAATCGGTAGGCCCTCCCTGGGAACCCCTAGGGCGGTTTGAAAAATAATAATCAGAACTTCACATTTCTGGTGATAGCACTTACCACAGACCATATAGGCGGCCGAAGCTTGCGGAATCGTAATCTACGCTTCAATATTTTTCAAACGGTGTATCACACGTCAAAATCGGTGAAGAGGTTCAAAAGTTATGACCTTTTTAACCCAATCACTGAATTTTCACAAATGATAGAAAAGGGCCTCTGTCATTCTGTGTCTTTATTTTTTGTTTAGCGCAAAGTGCTGGGTACCGGGGGGTTTGGGGGTCAGTTGCAGGTCCCAACAAGTTGGAGTAAATCGAAGCTTATTTTGTTGATAGGAGTTACCGTTTTCGAGATACGGCCCAAAATCGGCCTTTTGTATGAAGATTATGCACTTTTTTTAATTGGCAGCCTTACAAAATAAGTGATATCAGTATAAAAAACCCTTCGGGGTAAAGACAAAAGTGACGCAAGAATTCTACTCACAAAAGAAGTTACTTTTTGCGAGTTACTTTCTTTGTGTCACTATGGCGGAAGGATACTAAATCTCTTAGTTTTATTTCAAAGGGAACACGTCCGTAGTGTCACAAAGAAAGTAACTAGCAAAATGGATATCACTGCTTTTGTGAGTAGAATTCTTGCGTCACTCTTGTCTTTACCCCGAAGGGCTGTTGCAGTTACCGTAAAAAGGGAAATAATCACCAAAAGCCATAATTCGTACCTTCTACGTACAACTTAGTAATTCTGATCGTGATAGTGATGAGACTAATGACTCTTCTACGACCTGAAGATTCCTGAGTAACGTGAAATGATGGTGATCTGCCATTGCCTTCCATCGGATGAAAATGAAATCCTAAGGACGGGACCTACAGTTTAAAGTCGCCTTCGAACGAACCCCCCTGTGTCTGCACTGGGTATCGACCGAAGGATTTCTTAGTTACAAGGTAACAAGTGATACCACACATTCACAGGGGACACAATAGGGGGTTACTATTATTATTTTAGTAGCGTATCTGACTTCGAATCGGGCGACCGCGACCGGGGCTCAAACTTGAAATCCCAGCCAGGACACTGGAGACTTTTTCTCGCAGTGTTCCCATGCCTGGGACTCTGAAGTGCACTCAGCCTCGTATCAAATTGAGTACCAGTGTCTCCTTGGTAATCCTGGGCACCTTCTAGCGTGGGACTGATCACCCCACCTCCGTTCCTACCGTAGGTCCAGAAGATGTGGAGACCTTCATATCCATCGTACAGTGGATATCTTTACCCTTTTCTTTTTTTTAAAATATATTTTTTAAAACAGTAAAAGCAGAAATTAGTTTTCTAAAAATAGATCTTTAAGTTTATAATAATAATAATACTACTACTACTAATAATAATAATAATTAAAACTGAAATTGGATTAAGAAATCTTATCCATTTCTTTGTTTTTTGCATGTAACTTTTCCCCTCCAACCTCGCGTAATTGTAACCAAGTGTTGGCACGTACCAGAACTGGTATTCTTACTATAGTTTGGGAAACCTTGGTTTAGACCCTTTAGTTCATCACTTACGTGTACGTAGAAAGAATATAATTCAGGATGTAGTTGAATTAATTTGAATTTTATTTATGGCCTTTAGTCATCTAAGGTTCAGGCCAGGATAGGGGGAGGGAAAAGGATTCGGAAAGGTGTTGGCCAGGACCTGTGATGACGGTGTCATCCCGGCATAAATCTGGTGTGACTGAGGTTTTTCCTCAGTCAGGATGGTCGGCCGCTCAAATCGAACCCACGACCTCCCGAATGCTACCCTAACGCTCTACCACTGAGCTACGCCGACTCGGTGGATGTAGTTGAAGATATGGTTGAAGGGAAGAGAGGATATTGTTGAAGGAAAGGGAGGAAGATGTAGAATGCAGATGAAACTCGCGTGAGGACGGAAATAGAGCTCAGGACTTGGATGAATGGAGAAGGCGTAAACTTTGAAGAACCTGTCACTGCTGACAGAGTAATAATGTGATACTGATCAGTGTTCGTGAGTGGCTTTTACATTTTGGACCACTCTGTAGAAAGTGTACTTCTTGTACGTTTTAAGAGCTTCTTTTGCACATGTCACACGAATCAGGTTTTTTCTTCCTGAATTTCGGTACAAAATTTAATACACAACCGAAGCTTATCAGGTCATTGAGAATAAAATGTGCTCAAGAAGGCTTGGAAAGTAACCAAAGTGCCCAAGAAACATCCAATTTGGTGTACTGTTTAGTAAAATCACAATTCATGAGTGTGGCAACATTTGAGTGCTTCATAGATTTACACACCAGACAGAGCTATAACGGGCTGTGTTGAAGAAAAAGCGACTTTCTCTATGATGTATCATTCCCTCATCCCGTTATAGCAATAGTCCTTCGCGTCCTGCTCCTTTGTTTTTTTTTTTTTTCTTCTCCAGAAATTCGAGTCTTGTTTCGCGGTGCAAGGCGGGCAAGACGGGGAACGAAAGGGTACAGGAAAGCTGGACAAACAGTTAGGTCTTTTTGTCGCCCAACTGAGAAAGCCTTTTATTGTGGCGCAACTTTTCTGACTTCAATTCTGAGCGTGTTGTTGTCAGTAACGGGCGTGGGTGGGAAATAATGTATGTACAAGTAAGCGAACTATTCCAAAATACATGTAATACTGAAATGGAGATTGTTTCCATGACTTTATGTATCCGCGAAGTTTCAAGTTTTGTGAAATTCGGATTTTCCAAATATGGAAGAACTCAGCTATTTCTTTACAGATTTAGGAAACATTAGTAAGCATTACTTTAAAAAACTAAAATCCTTGTTGAGTTCTGTATTGACGAATTGCAGCATTAGGCGAAAGCGGAAGTTTTAAAACCAGCTCAATAATTCCTTAACTTGAAGATTTGTATGTTATACTTCTTTCACTTGGATTCCATCAAATGTGCTAATTCCTCTGTATCGAATATCTGAATTACAGATTCATCTGTTAATAAACGTATTATGGAAGTCTTCCTTCTAGGGTACTTACTGTTGAGTATATATTTTACGTATGAGATATAGCTATCCGTCTTGCAAGAATTTGAACTGTTGCTCAGGTATCTATTATGTACTCCCACATGAAATTAGTTCATTTACGGCAGATCAATTTTGTTGGATAGAGTAGAGTATGGGAATGGTAATAGGTGAAGAAATTACTGTTATAAGGGAGATCCGAGACCATAAACTTCCTTGAAGGGCTGTAGTGAAACTAACGTATTTCGAAGATTGATTATGTACACTAATTGTGGGCGATATAATAGTAAGCATTCAGTTGAAGGCAGTGCTAGAAATGGACCGGAACGGCGTTCCGGTTCGTGAACGTCTGGAACATTTCTGTTCCGTCACGTCAATGTGGTAATCATAGAGTAAAAAGGACATTTCTGTTTCGTGAAATTTTCCATTCCAAGCCCTGATTTAAGGGATCATGTTTGCTGTTCCTGAACGTAGACCGGATTTCAAGGTGGTATATTGCTGCAACCTCTCATTTCGTGACGGGCGTAAGCCATAGTGCTGTGACTGCTCATAAATTCATTTTATCTATCAACTTTTTAGTTACACAGGGCTACAAGACTCTGAGTTAGTGAATTATCCCCCCAAAATGCTGAATGTGTTTGCTTCACTTGAAAATCCGTTTCCATATTCGAAGTAGCTGTTTGATGCTTTCTCATGAATTTATGTAAGTATGCCCATGGTAATCACCAGCGCTGCCAACAGTTTGACGGAAATTTCCGCTAGGAGCAATAAAATTCTGAGTAGAAAATACGGTATCTGAACTGAAACTGCAGCACCATTGTATAATTAGGCCTACATACCGTTTGTATTACAAAGCTACGTATTCCAAGTTTACATACTAATTGAGAGAGAGAAAATATTTTAGACAACTTAAAAGCAAGAAGTACTCTCAATATTTGCTCAATCTGATGACTCGGGAGGTACATAAACACACAGAACCACCTATCAATGATCGTTAAGGTGCTCTAATTGACGGAGAATGAGAAGGATAGGGTAGGGTATAGTCCCCCACCTCTGGTAGAGTCTATCCCACCCTCTGAAACGCTGTATTTCATCCCCGAAGGGAGGATAGTTTTCACCCTTACTAGAAATCTGCATACAAACTGGTTATGTTTAGAATACAGTATCAAAGGCATTCGTATTATCTTTCACGACTATCGGAATTGTGTTTATTTAAATTCTGAATTTCAGTGGCAGTTCAGTTGCCAAAAAAAAATCCTTTCAGTGGGGTCCGCCTTGCGTACGCCTCAATTTTTAAAAATATTTTTCAAAATATTTCAAAATCTGAAAGCAGCTTCGGAAATTTTAGAAGATAGTTCCCTAGTACTCCCAAATTACTGTGAAATACAATGGGCAGCGATTCCAGATATTGCCCGTTAATGAGTACTAAGCCTTCAATTAAGTAATGACGTCATAATTTTTTATAACGTATCAGTATCAACAATTGCCAACATCTGGAAATCCGTGGGTACCATCATATTTCAAAGTGTTCTGTAAGTATTAGGTAACAATGTTCGAAAAATTTCTGATACTGTTATTAGATTTTAAAATAATCTGAAAAATATTAGAAAGTGGAGGGGGGCGCAAGGAGGTTCCTTAAAGCTTAGTTATAATACTTCTTAGATTGAAAAATTTTCAGAAACATTCCTGAATAAAGCCAGACAACCTAGCTGCTTTGAAATTTCAGATAGAACCACATGTAATGCAGTTTTCTCGGATACTGGTAGTAAAAAAAAAAAAAAAGAGGAAGGCTCAAACGGGACTCGGAACACGGGTTGTTCAGTTATCAGCACTTTACCGGCTGGACTAAGCTGCCAATCATAAGTAAACACTAGAAGAATACAGAATAAAGGATAAAAAATGCGTTGTCTGAACTCCGAAGACTTAAACTAAATTACTTCCACTACTTACGCCACGCTTGGACCACTTTTTGATCAATTAAGTATTGGAATCTCCATTGATCTTCCCTATTTCTGATTTGAAAAGTATTCTTGTAGACTTTTACGTTTTGTGTTCTCAGAGCTGGCCGCAAAATGAGGGAAGTATTTTGTTTTGGGTATGCAAATGTAGCTTCTTAAGTTTCTTCATTTAGAATAGAACCAGTGAAAGCTGTGAAAGAATTCAGACAGTGGAAGGACAATTTGAAAATTGTAGAACTTCTGCAGGAATTACTGAATACGTCGTGTGTTTTGTCAATATGAACAGCAGAAAGTGAACACGCCTTCAGTGATATGAACAATACTCTAACAGATGTTCGAAATCGCTTATAATCTCTTCGTGCCTTGCTTTTCGTATGTTTCAATGAACCATAAGTTCCATTCTGTGCTGCTTAGAAATATGCTCAACAATGCATTAAATCTGGACACCACTCAGGAACAGACGTGACTCCATGAGGTCGTGTTACATAAAGTCCAGAAAAATGTGCAATGACATTTCAATAAGTTTATCACATAATAATTTTCTGTCAAATTAAATTTCTCGTAATACAAGAATATGTTATAAATGTCATATTTACGCCTTTTTTAGTTGTAAGCTGGGAAGTTCTTGTAATTCATGTTGTATTATTCCATAAGTTGTTTTCATTCATTAATTTCCTACGACCACTCTGCTGGAATTAACTTTGTGCAGAAGAAGAGAAATTTCTCTCTTGTATTGTGTGAAGCTTGGACGTCACAGTTTCCCTTTCATTATATAGATAGTCTCTTTATTCTAATCAATTTAATTTGAAAGCCTGTGACTTGAATATTCAAATATTTATCTCACGATTTTACTATGATAACGGAACGAGCAGTGAATTTAAAAATGAGAATTTGTTCAAATGTAGTCGGAAGCTATATGCATTTTATTAAGCGTTGAAGTAATAATAGGTAGCAAACAAATGCCATTAAGTTACATTACAAGTAAGCGTTTCATTAAGCCTTTTGAGCAACCCCTTTAGAGTTCATCTTTTGTGTTAGTCTGTCTGTAACAGTACAACCATAAAGGATGCCAGTCAGGTTTTAATTGTTGTAGGGCCTGTTAGAGGGATGAAATGGAACGATTCAATCCAAAATTCCGTGAACCAGAAACGTAACCTTTTGAACCATAATAGGTGAATTTTTGGTGATATTTCACCGTCAGTGGACTTTTTACAATTTGCTCTGAGTGTTTGTCACAATAGGTTCTTAGCCAGCAACAGGTTCTACCATCTACTCCAAACCAATGGTAAACTATAATAGTTACCTGATATACTTAAGGTTTTTATTAGTAAAATGTTTTATCTTTTAGATGATTAGATAGTCTGCGCTTTATTAATCATATTCTTCTTTTTCGAGTTTCAAAAACACCAACTGGAATTACGATAAAACTTTAGTAAACTGTATTTTGTATGGACCATTTTAGCAACTTTCGATTTCGGCCGTCACGATCCAGTTAAAATCCACAATCACAAACATCCATGCTCCATCCTGGATTCGAACCTGGGACCTTCGAGTCGCTGGCTCAGCACCCTAACCCATACGGCTACCAGATCGGCAATTGGAATTACGAGTGTGATTCCAGCTGAATTGGTGACTGATTTGATTAAAACTGCTTATTTTTCTGTTAACATCATAGTGTAGGTGAACGGTAACATAAAGAGTCCAGGCAATAGAGTGAACGGTGACTTACAGTACTTCTCATAGTGTATATACTACGTGATTGGTGTTCCGGTCCGGTTTGCCGTTTCCTGGAATCAGATGGAGTTGATGTCCTATGTCCCCACTGAGAATCATACCCAGAAACTCTGGATTACAAGTTGACGGCTCATGCCCCGTATATTCGTTCATCATCTTCCACTACAATTAAAATTATATCTCAAAAGTACATTAGCTACGAGAAAACAAGTCATTTTTTATGCTATCCGTAATAGCCAAAACAACAAATTAATCAGACATCATATTTGAAGAGTCTTATAAACATTAGAACTGGTTAGACTATCTATCAAGCGGATCCAGAGTGTATTACAGATAATATTTCTTCAAGATACACGATGTACGTAACTAGTCGTAATAATTCATTTTGGCGTAATAAGCTTGTAAATCTTTACCACTGACTGATCTAAAGAAGGTCATTGAAATGGTTAAGGTTAGCTGGAAACAGAAGCTTGCAATAACTCTGCCGCTTGAGTAGGTTAATTTGCATATTCTTAAAAAGAGGCAGAGAAACTTACAAAAAAAAAAAAAAAAAATGTTCTTATTTGTACAGAGCACGCGAGTGCTTCCAGTGAAAGACTATCGAGGGATAACACAGAGAGTGGAGGATTATCTTACACGTTGGAAGATCCAAAATGTCAGAGAAACATTCACACGTATTGTCTTCTAACATGTCGATAGCTCTTGTGTAATGTTGACAATCTTAATAACCGTGGCAAACGTGAAAAAGGAAGCTACATGGGAAACTTGAAGATAAAAAAGACATTCGTAAAAAAGAACATTAAAAGTTAACACAATTTTCCAGCGTATTGGAGTGTCATGACTAATAAAAACTGAAAAAAGATTACAAAAAATCTGCATATTTTCTTGCTTTGCATAGACAACTTTTTGATTTAAGGGGGAAAAATCATTTTAGAAGTGGAATATAATACTTCTACCTTGATTAATTTAGAGAATGAGTAAAACATACAGAAATATGATGTATGTTGATATTGTGGAGGCTAAAATATTTTCATGTAGAATGGCCATCAAGTACTTTGATGGGCTGGTGAAAGTGCTTCTTCATTTAACAGCTATTTCAATGTTCACATCCGTTACTTCGTGTGCATTACGTTTGTTGTTAAGCGTATATATTATCCGGTTTCTGGACATTGCAGATGATAGAAAAATTACATATAACCAAATTTTTCAAAGAAGCAGATAACTTGTCTTATTTTCTTTGGAAATTAATTCCATAATCTTAGTCAATAAGGAAACCATTAAATTGAAGTATGAGTTATTGTTATCCATAATCCGTTAAACCATCCGCTATCCATAAAGTTTCTCTTCTAAAATATAATGTAACACGGTGTTTCTTATAGAGATATTAATACCTACCAACTTACCAACAACCACCTAACAGAAATATTATTTTCATTGCGTACCTTTAGGATCATTCGATTATTTCCAATTATGACATTGTTCAAAATTCTAATTTTTCTAACAATGTTGTGTATCAGCAGTATTCGATTTGTTGTTATTTATAAATTACGAGGCAGAGGGGGTGATCGTAAAACTACTAGTTGATGGTAAGTTTCAACCTTCCAGCTGTTCGGGTAGAAATACAAAGATTTTTATCCCCGGTTGGGATGATATTCGGAATCAACAACCAGGGATGAAATCCTCACGTACCAGTGAAAATCATCGGCACTCCCCACCCCCACCCCCACAATTCGAACACTGTGTATCAGTTTTATGGGAACTTCGAAACTTTATTTATTCATTGTGGACTTCTTAGCTGCAGACAAGAAGAAGAGTGCAAATTAGAATAATTGGGCCTATTTATAGAATTTTCCTCGGCTTTATCAAGCGATGTCGGGAAGATACTTAAGAGCTCAGGTCCCGGCAGCTAACTTGCGTATACTTTTCCCCGGAAGCTCTCCGCAGCAAATCTGCCTGCTCAGTTTATAATGTGGATGGTTCAGTTGGTCGAGCGTTGACTTCTGCGATCGATTCTTGGCTTGGTCCTGCGATCGATTCCAGCGGCCGGCTATCTTAACTGAGGTTTTTCCAAGGTACACTAGGCTAATGCCGGAATAATACATGCAGACTAGACAACTTCTTTTCCAAATCATCGGCCCTCCTATCCTGGCCTCAGCCAAAGTTGCCTAAAAAGCCTTCAATAAAATTTGAAAGTTTATCAATTAAAAAAAAGTCAACCCGCAAGAAGATGGTCTTTCGCCTAGTTGCAGAAAAAAATGTGAATTCGTGCAGGTAGACTTGATTTTGTGAGAAACAGAAAATAGTTTGCAATAAATAATCCTGCTCACAGAACAAGAGTAAAGAAGGTATTGTCGGAAGGGACTGAAATAGCGGAAGGATTCTTCTGGTGTTGAAGTGGTGGTATCAACATGATCCGAAACCTCGCTATCGATACTTGTGAATGGGGTCGACCGACATACACGAGCCGTGGATAAGTCTTCTTGACGGATGAGAGTAAGAGAAGACCAGAAAGGAGCAACAAAACCCAAGGCGAACAACAAGAGCGAGGAAGAAGCAGGAGTAGATCACCATAGAAACGTAGGCAAGAGGCTGGCTGGCTGCATGACAGTGGTTGCCACGGGGGAGACTCGAATGACCAGGAGAAATGCCAGAAGGGCTTGGAATCTGCGACTCAAGTGAGAGGTGACGTAGTGTAACAACTCAGGGTGAAAAAGAAATCAAAACAAGTGAAGCAAGAAAGGAAGCAAGAGAAATAAATGATGATGATGATTCATCAGTGTCTGTTCTCTCCACTTTCTTCCTTGGCTCTTCTTACCTTTCTTTTACTTTGTTTATATTGTGTTATGAGGTTTTTTATTTAGCTGTCTTGTATTCATGTATAGCACAATTCCCAGGCTAATATTAACTTACCGATGAAAGTTTTCTTACATAAATGGAAGTCTTTCTATGTTGCAGAAATTCTTTGACAAAGTTTGTCGTCAGGAAACGTATTAACGCAATGATTTTCCTGCACTAGCGCATTACATTATTTATTGATTCAGCTTGATCTACTTATCCAAATCCAAACTTTTTGTTTCGCTGTATATAAATATTTTGTACAGAAAACGGAAACAGTGTGTTTGTAAAGAAAATTACAAACTTTTTTTTTTTTTTAACGGTAGAAAGAACTTTTATAATCTGGTAGGAAACAAGAGACATATAAATATGGGTCGAGATACTCGTTTACGAAGACACGACGGGCGTAAGCCATAGTGCTGTTACCTCCCATAAAATTAATTTTATCCTTATCGTTTACGATGAAGTGAACCCTGGTATGCCAAACATTGCTAATTTGGTGTCAGAATTACGACTAAAATTAATTAACTTCAGCCATTAAATCTATTCCACGCACTTAATAATATTTTCTAATCACAAAAAGAAAAGAACGAGATAGATTTTTAAATCTTTGTAGTAAGTCGAATAACAGCATTTTTTTTTAAATTGATATATTCCTGTTTTTTGCGTGAATGGATATCATTTAAACATTAGTGTATATTCTGGATTTAAATCAACAGTCTGGGAGAGATTGGGTTTTATATCTGTTTTAGATTTAAGAAGCCTCAGTACCTACGCTTCGTATGTTTTTTTTTTTTGGGGGGGGGGCTATTTTTAAAGATATTGAACATGTGACAAGCAATAATAAATTTTAGAAGGTGTCCCCAATAATACTTGTGTATGTGTATCAAATGAACTACCTGAAATATTTTATATTGTTTATTTTAGCTGAGAAATTAGAATACAGGTGATTAATGACGTCATAGGCCTACGCCATTACGGGTATTCTAATTTCTCAGCTAAAATAAACAATGTCAAAATCTCAGGTAATTCATTTGATGAACATTTACAAGTATTATTACGACTGCTTTCCAAAATGTCATAATTGCTTGGCTTTTGTCCACTGACTTTAAAAAAAATAGGAAAACTCTCTCACGCGCGCACACACACGCAGCGTAGGTACTGAGGTCTCTTAAGGTCGGTATTCTTAAACATGAAACGTTCCTTGGTTCTCGAGAGCTTTCTGCTCTGACCGAAAGTTTTCAACTCTGTTTTTTCACATCTATACTTTGTAAAAAGCAGTTTCTTAAATAATAATAATAATATAGTTCTTAGTTTAATTTAGTAGAAGTAGTGTAAAAGCGACACAATAGAGAGACCCAAAACGCAGTTAAAAATACATTATATTCTTTGTCAAATACCAGATGATTATAATAAAATGTGAAAATGACATACTATATCTGATAACACATTAAACATTCTATGCAGAATAAGTCGCTATTAGAAATTTTTAGTAGTATGTACATAACGCATTAGCTATTTCAGTATTTATATTGCGTCTTAGTGAATATGTTCACGTATCCCGTACTTTTTTTTTTCGTTTTAATGTTCTTATTATAACTCGTTATCGGGAGCGTTTCACGTGTGAGGTGTATGCTTGGATGTGCGTGCTCCCAGGTCTTTTTAAGTAGAGCCTATAACATCGTTATCAGACGAGCCTCCCGTTTAGGTCATCACACTGTTATCATAAGGAGTCATGGTGGACTTTCCAGTGTTGTCAAATTATTCCGTGTAAGGAAAAAAAAAAAAAAAAAGGTGAGTTAGAATATTAAGTAAAGACTCAAAGGAAGGGAAACCTTATTTTCATAATAGAACAGTTTGGAAGTACCGGTACTTAAATATATTTTTTTTTCCAGATTTTTTTTCTGTTTTATTTTGACAGCATACTAATTCTTGATTTATTGTAAGAATTTACGAGTGAGGGAAAGACTGTGAAAAGAGATTATATTTCAAGTGCAGTATGTTCATAAAGTCCTTGTATATTTTCGTGAAAGGCAGATTTAAAATATGTTCCCCAGAAAATGAGTGATAACGCACCGCAAAGAACTTCAATCTGCTTCTGGTAGAACATTCATCAACAAATTTCAAATAAATCTTAATATTAAAATATACGTGTCTACTGTATCTAAATAATATAAACTAATGTTCTTTTTACATTTATGCCTACTTTCTTACAATTTCTTCAAGCTTTTACATTAGCATGGAAGACAGGGAAAGAATGTAACTTTTAGGTGTCTTACGTCAATCTGGCAGTGATTTTCCATAGTTTTCTTCAGTTTCATCAAGCAAATTCCGTTACGGTATTTCGAAAACAATCTTATCCATCACTTTCCGCGAAAAGTACTCGCCAAGGGACTCACGTCTCAGACTTGACGGGTGTACGTGTAGTCCATAAATACCTATCCAACTCATAGCATTAAATTAAATGTTCTCCAGCCTTGTAGTTACACAACGCAGGATGAAAGATCATTCCATTATGTTGTGTGAGATGTGTTCGTGATATTCTGCGTGACTGATTTTCCAACAAGAATTGACATCACAATCTTCAAATGTAAATTGTACTTGACTATTTAAAAATCAAATCCGAAGTTCAAAAGTTCAAATTTATAAGCCTATTACATACTTTAAATTGGCTTAGGGAAGTAGATCTCGTAAAGAATTTTGCGGAGCAATAACATGTAGACCTTTTCTACAGAATGAAGTCTCCTGGCACTACTAGGTTCGTGCATTGTATAAAATTGCCTATAGATATGCATACAACTTTCGAAATATACCACTAAAAACCTCCATCGCGGCGCTGAAATAACCATTAACTCTTCTTTTTCCTGATTTCATTCTCTTGTAACATATTAAATACAATTGTATCTGTTATTGATATTGTTACATTCTTTTCTTTAGTTCACAATGGTTCGTGGTGTCCTCAAATCTTGCAACGTTAATTTAACTCATATAAAATTTTGCACAGCAACATAAGTCGGGTGACAATACAATATTCCATTGTTACTTTCATATATGTATATAGATTTTAAAAGCATATATTATTATTTTTTAAATATTAACTTATTTGATCTAAAATAAATACTGGCCAGCAACGATATGTTGTTTAACTGGTTGCAGAACACTTTAGGATTTGGGTCACTAAACATTAGCTTGAGAAAATCTATCAGAATACAGAAATAAGTTGAAAAAAATAAAAGACATTTTCTTAAAATAATTCGTACTAATAAAGGAAAATATAATTATGTTTATGCATGACTAAAAAGAAAAGCATGCGGCGTGCTAATTAAACAAGTTACAAAGTGACAGTATATGAGAGAGCGCTCCATGCTTTTCTTTTTCGTCATGCAAAAACAAGATTATTTATTTACTTTTTAGTACAAATTGTTTAAGAAAAGTATTTCTTTAAAAGTTTTTTTTTTTTTTTTTAATTTGTCGTTTAAAGAATCTTTGGTTTTGATTTCACTTTGGTTTCCCCTTTTGAATCGAGAATTCCATTTTTCTTGAGTAAAATACAATTATGTAATTAGGAAAGTTAGGAATTTAGATGAAACTACTAAACGTGATGTTAATATTTCATATTATACTGCTAAAAGAAATTTAGTAGAAAATTGATGAAACACAAATGTTAATATGAACTAGGTTTTTTTTTTAAAAAAAATATCAGAAAATAACACCATTTTGTTAGCTCCAGGAATTCCTTTTAGAATTTAACTCTTAGTCAAATGCATTAGCATTGTATATCGACCACAGACTATCTGTAATATATATACTTTTAAAATTTGTGACACGACGAAGTACATTCATCGCCATTATATGAAAATAATTATGCATATTTTTTTCCTTCTTCAGTTAAGCTGAAGGTAGACAGAAAAATTTTGTTCGCACAAGTATTAAGATGGGTAGCGACTAAGACCCACCTCCTTTAAGCAAAAGTAGCCAGTCAGAAGCCAGGTGAAAATGATTAGATCTGTACAAAAGATGTGTTTGGTAAACAGTTCTTTCTTTTCCCTTTTTTTTTAAACCTTAACTTTGAAGGCATAGCTTGAACTTTTAAATGCTTTTGCGGTGAAGACTTTATTAACACATTTGTTTTTTGTTACGTCTTGTGGATCAAGTGCTAAACTGCCTGTATAATTCTTCAGAAACATCGTCTTTAGAAAAAAAAAGTAAGTGAAATGTATATATATGTGTGTGTGTAACTTACCATTTAAGAACCAAACTATATTTTGACCGAATGAAATGTTCATCTTTTTTGTTATGAATAGACAGAAGGTAGAAAAGAGATTTCTGTGCAGTAGATAGAAAACATGTCAGAACTAGTGTAAACGAGACATCAAAAAGATTTTATTTCAGTAGAATATTAGTTCATCAGTTCATAACAAATCATCAAAATGATCCACTAATATAACACCTGAAATATCTATGAGAATCTGCATAAAATAATCTGTAAAAGCTAATTCATTCTAACTTACTAGTAATAGTATTTTGGTATTTGTTCGGTTGTAAACAAGACAGCTTTAGTATGACTTTATTAATTAATTTAGTTATTTATTCATATTCACAGTATTTTTCAACTCCCATAAAAGAGAATAATATAAAAAAATAGTGTTACCTGAAATACATTTTTTTTAGGGTTTTCTTAATTTTATCCTAAATGCTTTTTCTGAATTGAAAGTATGTCAGGTGGACTGAACTTACATTGCAATAACAATACTGTATCAATTACATACTAATACAGCATTTGATACTGGTCAGTCTCGTGGTGTTGGATATGCGAATAGCAGAGCTGAAACCGGGTCACTTTCAATGACCCGGTCTGGGAAACGTAATCAAATAGGAATTTCGGAGTCATATTTTTCGTGCTCTTGGGGGTAACATCTCCGGTCCTGGTCACCCCTAAAGGAAACACTGTTCAATCGGAAAGAAATAATTTAAAACTCTTTTGTCCTTCGTGTTACCGGGTGTAAATCGGGTCACTGGATCAAATCGGGTCGGAAGCCCTGATCCGGTCCAAAACTTGACTTCAGCTCTGGTGAGTGTTACATTATTACATGTAGAACGGATGCATATGCTTACTGAACAATCTTGCTAATTGCAGCACTAACCAGATCCAAACACAATCATTTAAAGATAATTACCTAACACGATTTAGTTATTTTCTAATGTTGTAGCTGTCTGATGTAGCGACCAATTGAATTGACTACGGGAAATATTCTTCAACAAGTTGTTTGCCATTGCTATGCATTTTAAAAGTATATTTTATTGACTAATTGCAGATAGCAATGTGTAGATTATTTACTTACGTCATGAGTAAGCATATTTTAATACAGACACCACAAATGAACTTCTCTTTCACAGAAACCCAAATCGTTAGCAAATAAAGATTGTAAAACATTTAAATTGTAAAAGAAGAAAATTTAATCTTGTATTGCAGTCAACCCATTCATGAAATGTGCTTATTTTGGATTGAATCAATAATTCTCTCTCTCTCTCTCTCGCTCGCTCGCTGGCGCTCTCTCCATTTTGTGTGCAGAAAATTCGCCGGAACCGTAGAGATGAGAGAGAAACCCGCGGCTTTCCGTGTACACACGAAGCAACAGGTGGACTGGTTTTCCTTTATAGATAGTCCTCACGTGTCACGATACGTTGGACTTCTTGAATCGAGACGTTTAAAATATTTGTTAAGCGAATGTGGTATCCTGCAACGACCGGCTATGAGTCTGTATTTGTCTGTGTGTGTGTTGTATGTTTTTCGCCTCTGTGCTACATTTTGTGTCACTGCTTGTGAAGCTAATTTGGACGCGACTGGATAAAAGCTAGCTGTAACATATCAATCAAATGTAACATGATCTCTCTTTCATTCATCAGAGCAAATCTATCTCTGTGGAAAGCAGGCAACACGATGCAGCTAGCGTTTGTTTCAGAAAATGAAAATTGATAGGACAATATGTTTTCCCTTCAGTTAGTATATCCGTTACAGTGTATCCAAGTTCTAAAGTTGACCTGTGTTCAATTTGATTGAAGATATGAGAGAGAGAGAGAGAGAGAGAGAGAGAGAAAGAGAGAGAGAGAGAGAAAGAAAGAGAGAGAGAGAGAAAGAAAGAGAGAG
>JAGDQP010005364.1:66752-78809 GCA_022664845.1 Lepisma saccharinum
AGAGAGAGAGAGAAAGAGAGAGAGAGAAAGAGAGAGAGAGAGAAAGAGAGAGAGAGAGAAAGAGAGAGAGAGAGAGAGAAAGAAAGAAAGAAAGAAAGAAACTGGACGGAACATACACATTCTTTCAGGCTGTTACTGGCCTCATGGCCAACAATTCCAATGATTTTCTATTCTTTATTCCTAATCAAGTACACATTACTAACAAACAACAATGAGTACATTGCATAAACTTATTTTTTAATATTTCCTATAAGAAATTTTAGAAAAAAGTCTTGATTATTTTATCAGCAATAGACAGTCAGTTTTGTGTTGATGTGTGCAGTCATATACAATGACGATGTGATTTATGTTATTACCTTTCAGTCACTTGTTGGTGTGACTTTGAAATGTGCCTGTGTTAATGTTATCACATCCTTTACATCACTTACTACTAGTCTGAGAAACGTTAATTGTTGTCTGCGTATTACAAAAAGGTCAGATTCTCAAAGGAATGCTCTCTCTCCTCCTGCTGATGGTTCATGCGTGTTATAGCTTCGAGGCTTGACATCCAGAAATGGAAGCTTGATTGCAAGTTCTCAGTTGCTTGTTTAACCAGTTGATCGTTGGAGAGTCTCTATAACATCATCGTCGGTGAAAGTAAAAACAAGGCCTTCCACTACATAAGCTAAACCAACCCAATACCTACCTACCTGGTGGCGAGAGAGCTTTAAAAAGCCGGTTTCCTTCGACCTTGCTGATGGTCTTCCTGGATGACAATTGCTCGCAGCAGTCGCTCAAGAAACCGGAGATGGCGTGCTCTTTGTAAGTAGTAGAGGGCAACTGTCAATTACTTTTGTGTGTGTGTGTGTGTGTGTTTGCGGTGAATTACAAAACCGTAAGCAAGCTGTAATTGATGAATCAACATCTAACAAATAGAGGTTCCTGCAGGTACTTTTGCTGTTTAAGGCAATCCTTTAGAGATGTTGGGAAGAATAAACTGATTAAGAATTTTCTTAAGATTTTTTTTTTTCTTTCGTTTTCCCTTTAGTCACGGAAGAGATCACGATTTTTACAATTTTAGTTTTCAAAGTCTTTATCTTGATCAAAGTGCTTTTCTTGATTGCTACCCATCATTCGTGAGATTTACCATGCTTTGGAACGGTTTGAGTTTCCTTTTTTAGAATTAGTTTTATTGTAAGATGTATTTAAAGGCTTATTGTATTTTTTAATATATCAAGTAAAAAAAAAAAAAAAACTAAATTATTTTTTAGCCTACGTGCTACGGCCAATCATCTTGGCAATGAATGTTAGACTAGCAATATTGTTTTAAAAATGAAAGAAAAGGAAAAAGATACACGAACATTTTAATTTTTTGAAGTTTTAAAAATTACAGAAAGTAATATATTTTCATGTTTAAAGTTTAATAAACATTTTAAATTACTGGGATACAATCTCGGAAGGGAGAAGTATTTTTCATAAATATCAGGCATTATATTACTGCAGACAAAGTAACTAAATGGTTTTACCTGATTTGTCATTGTTAAAAAAAAATAAAAAACTGTTCTACATATATTGAAGTACATGTTACTGTAAACTTTTCATCATAATGGAAAACGACTTTTCATTATAATGGAAAACTAAAGTCTTGACGCCATATCTGGTTGGTTACCATAGCAACGGCGGAGGCCAAGTCTAAACAAACGGTAATTTTGCATAGATCCTCTATGGTAATTTTGATAGCAGAAGGGCAAAAAATCAGTTGTGGGAGTAATGGCTGTTAATATTTTTCGACCTGTTGATGATTTCGGTGACGAGCGGAAACTGACAAAGAGTAGAAAATGCTGTGGAATCCAAACATGTACGTTTCCTTACATATGACCGAGATTTGATCCACGTACGAGGGAAAGTGCAAGAAAGGACATATGAACAGTAAATATAAGTTGAGGTGGGTAGCTAATTTTTATTCTGGTTATTATGAAACACATACAAAGGTACTATCAACTTTCGAAATCGTGATTTATGCTATATCTGGTATACGTTACCTACAATATTAATTTGCGCAGGGTATAAGGGTTTCGTTTTAGCACTCGTCTGTATCTTCTTGAGAGTATGTGTGTCCTTAATTATAACCCAATTAGCAACTTCAGTTTAAGCTTCTTGGATATAATTATCAGCTTTTTTAAATCAAGAAATCAGCAATCAACGATGAATTATCCTCTTAATCATATCAACCCAATCAACATATTCAAAGTTGCGTTCAATAACATTGCGAGAAATTTCATTACTCACGTAATTGACTCCTTCCACTTCTTTTTCTAGTTTGTCATTTGGAGACAGAAACAAAACAACAGAATATCTTTCATTGTAATGATTACAATCTAGCACAAAACACAAAACCATAACGAGTTGTTGAATATCGAACACCACGAAACCCATTGCTAAACGCCCGTTTGTTTAGACTGTAGCGGTGTAGCATGGCCGGTTACCATGGCGACCTGCCGGATCTGACGTAAGACTTTAGTCCTCCATTGGATGCTGTTCTATATCCTGAATATATCCTTTGAGAAATGGATTCAGGTATGCAGATTTCAAAATCAAATAGAAGTAACCTTCAACTACTTATGGATCTACTTTAAGTAGAAATAATCACAAACACCATTTATGCAAACGGAGATTTTAAGTGTTAAATCTGTACTTAAAGAAAAAGTAATTACAATTAATGAATCAAATTAGATAAATGTATTATTACAAATGTATAGCTATTTAATTGAATTTGTGGGACTAAGCTGGTTGAAAGAACTAAACACATCGCACATTTGAATGATGTCTTGGTGAGCACAACTTCTGGGGAGGGCTGTGCGATATGACATATCTAGATCGACATTTTGGAGGATCGAAATACTTATATTGTCGATGCCCAATATTTCATATCAGTAGGACATAGAGATGCACAGTAGCGAATTCTCGGGATAGGCAGGTTAGACACTGTCTAGCCATTTATTAATAAATAAATTTAATTGCTTTTGTATTCACTGCTTTGATTTGATTTTGACTTTCATTATCAAAATATAAGCTATTTATTCCCGTATGTAACATACAGGTTATAATGTTAAAAGCCGGCCGGGTGGCCATGCGGTCTGCGGCGGTAGGCCAACGGGTTCGATTCGCGGTAGGGGCATTGGGTTGATTTTAATAGCTAAGGGGTGAATCGTAACGGGCCGAAGTCCAAAGTTACTAGATTGGACCATATAAAAATAAATTTTACCAAAGTTTTTTATAATGTTAAAAATGAAAAAGAAAGTATGTAAAAGGTGCTATATTCTACAACATTCAAAAGTACTGTAAACGATTCTATTAGTTCCAAAATGGCTGGTTGCTTTTGTTCCCCTTGTACTCTATACCGACGCAAAGTAGCAGCAGACGACAGAGATCTTGGGTAGAGATGATTGAAAGATTCGAGCAGGGAGTGAGGGAGACAATTCTCAATATGTCTTGGTTCAGTAGCTTGGCATGTGACTCGCGCTCACGGCCGTATTGGTTATATTCAAGGACTTTAAAGAGTTTTGCTTGCTGTGACACGTTGGTCACACGGTTTGATGTAAGACACGTCTGTCCTCATATAGCACATGCATTTTAAGCTCTCTGCGAGCAGTGAATTAAAATATTGTACGAAAGCGTATTGTTCAACATGGAAACTGAATAGAAATTAAAAATAATAGTGAAATATTTATCGCTGTAGACATTTTCTTGAGTGCTGGGTTGTCGGAAAAGATATTTAGTGACATAGTTTCTGAAAAAAAAAAAAATGATTGTAGATGATAGGAAACTTCGTTCCCCAAATCATCCTACTTGTGACTTGTACGTGGTTAGCGGATTGATTCTTGCTAAGTGATTCTTGTATTTTGTGTAGCTAATTTGGAAATCTTGTAACTAAATCTAGGATAATTTATATCTTTGAATATTTTGGAAATTTAATGTAGCTAATAAAAATTATAACTTTCCTTTTGTTGATGTAGGACTTTTGCCATATCCCTTCCTTCCGTAGCTACAAAATCGCAAGTGTTTAGCACTGGTAAAATAGGCTCTCAGACTTTTTTTTTAGTTGACTTAGATCAATTCAAGATACTTAATTATATTTCTAAGAAGGAAAACAAATGAAATTTTACACTCCGTTATACAGCCAACTAAGGCAGGTTTGGAAAATGTTCTTAAATGTTTTTCGTTGAAATCAAGAAATAGAATATAAATCGAGCCACTTTTATGCAGTGAAAGATTACTGAATTATACTGCTGGGCTAAAGTGTTTTGAACTGACTGCTGCCACAAAATGAACAATAACATCTGCAGTAGTGAACATAAAATTCTCGCACGAATCAAGTTGTTCGAGTTCATACTTTGCGCGTAGTAGGGACCTTGATCACAGAGAGAAACTGATGAGTATGACATTACCGAGATGAAAGTGGGAGTTCGGAACTTTCAGACTTTCCATTCCTGGTGTTTTTTAACTTTGATATTTCCGTGGAGGAAAACAAAATCCTATCGAAGACCCCATCCAGGCATTTGCCTGGTTGCGCAGGTGAGGTTTGAACTCTTGCCCCCTCTCTAGCGTTTTTCGAAGTGTGCTATGTAATTATTTGACTACAGGGGGTAGATGCATGCTTTTAACTTATCTACCAGAATGTAACTTAGGTAAGCAAGCTGCACAGTTCGTAATTGCCTATTTCCGCCCCAATATTGTGCTATATTTTCAGGGGAAAATAAAATATTTTTTTTATTTAACATTGTCTACCCACTTGTTTATGCCACGCTTCGCCACTGGAGATGCAGGTACTCTCGACACACTAATATCGATATCAGATATTCGATATCACTATTAGATATTTGGTATTAATACTTGATAATAGATATACAATATCAATATTTAATATCCATTTCGATTATACACTCAAAAAAAATATTGGTGTTAATAGAACACCTCTACCTCTATACCAATTCCAGTACTAGCTAACACCAATTCTAGTGTTGGTTAACACCATCCGGGGTGTCCAACACCGTTTCTGGTGTTGACAAACACCTCTACCGGTATTCAAAAACACCGTTAGGAGTGTTAAAGTGCACCGCTAGAAGTGTTAGGGAACACCTTCATTAGTGTTTATTAACACTTCTAACTGTGTTTTTGAACACCGGTAGAGGTGTTTGTCAACACCAGAAACGGTGTTGGACACCCCGGATGGTGGTAACCAACACTAGAATTGGTGTTATCGAGCACTGGAATTGGTGTAGAGGTAGAGGACTAGAGGTGTTCTATTACACCTTTTGGGGTCGCAATAAACACCAATATTTTTTTTTAGTGTAGATGCCATTCCGAGAAAAATATCGGACGTCGATATTAAAATGTAGATATCGGATTGCCCTACTTGCGAAGTTGGGTAGGGCTCAGTAGCTTTTATAAGTGGTTGGTATGACTGAAGAATACCGTGACAAAATTGTATTTCGGGGAACCATGCATTGAACCTACACCACCTAAGCGCTGATTGTAGTCAGGTATCTAAACCACTATACCACAAGATGTTCGTTTCCATGAAATAACTTAATGTTCGTAAATTAAACGTGGTTGTATGACAGCATGGTAAGTGGACAAGAAGAGACATCAGAGTAATTGAATTGCTTTTTCGTCGCAGATGATGACTGACCAAGGGGTCTTGCAGTGATGAAAGAAGCATGAAATTGATCATGGGTAGACTGCAGCAAACGGCAAACTCTCATCTTGGTATATGTCAGGAGAAAGGGACAGGCAGGAGGAGGGAAAACGTGGATACTTGGAGTGTCGTTCTTCTAAGGATTCCTAATTTCCGCGAGGCTCGGGTCTGTCGGGATTGGAAAGCGAGGGAAGAAAGAACAGGAGGAATACAGTGAACGAACCGTTGAATCCCCACAAGGTCCTCCATCTGCGGGGATGCATGGAGACGCAGGCGCTTTTCAAGAACAGCAAAGATGAGGCAGGTTGATAATGGCTGCATTTGAATATTTCAGCGTTAATAAGTTGGGAATAGTTTGAAATAAAATATACTAAATGTAGGGAAAACTTCCGTAGTTAGTTTTAATTTCTATATATCCTATAAGATTAAAACGAAGTTTTAACAACAGTTTATTTGCATATCCTTATCTGGTACTTGTTGGCTAGGTTGCTTCCGTTGAAGTACCGTGTATTTGTCTAGTTCGGAAAAACTGTTACTGTGTGCGTGATATAAGTCGACAAACAGGTGAGTGAAATGCTCTCATTAGGTATAGCCTACAACCACAGTATGTACCAGCTAATCAGAAACATCGGGAAAGTTTTAAGTTAACATCAGTTACTTTAGGTTAGTGTGGTAGGATGACTTTTTATTTCTTCTTAATTGTAGGGTGATTAATTCCGAACCTTTCTTTATAATGCAGGAATGGATACGGCGTGGATTCAATTGATTGACTGAATTGTTATTAACGTCTTAAATGAGCTGATTTGTTTCTAAGGACGGGATTTACAGATTTTGGTAAAAGGACTCTGAACAACTCCATTAAAGAGAGCCCAGCGGAAATTGAACCCGTGACCACGCGTACAGAAAGCGAGTGCGCTAACTTCTCGGCCATCACAAAGTCGGTGCTAATTCAAGTTTCGCTTACACCAAACATTTTCAGGTATCCCTCGGTTTTCCCTTAGTCTCTCCAGACGAATACGTGGATGTTTCCTTTGATCGAGGCCCATGACCGCTATATTTCCCGTACTTATCCCTGAAGAGTGCTTATCATCACTCCAACTTGTGAGGGGGAGGGGGCTTTCCCTAAATTTTCTTCTCATTCAATATTGGAACTGAGTCAAGAATCAGGAATGATTCTTAAGTCCAAGGATGATTTTTACAAGAATTCTCTAATCTCAAAATGATTGGTGGTATGAGTAAAATCGACCAACATCTACCCATAACTGCATACCACTCGAGCCCATAATTGTAAATAAATTAAACTATAGGCCTTTGAAATGAAATGGTCAGTTGTGCCTTTGAAATGACTAGAGGGGGGAGAACGCAATAGACTATTATTGTCCAGCGGATAAGGAAGAGCCAGACCGAACACAGAAGTACTCAGTTAGTTCGTCCTTCAATCATTTAATTGGATGTTGTACTCCCTGAAGGACGCCATACTTCAGACGTGAGACAGGCTTAGGTTGTAAGTACCATTACAGGCCAGAAATGTGTGATATATTTCCATCAATCAGAAGACAAAGAAAGATGATGGTCGTAGAAGAAAGTACTTGTGTTAATGGGGAAGAGGCAGGAGTTGGGTGAGTAGAAGTTGATGGTTTTCCTGATACCACCAATCATTTTCGGATTAAAAGATTCTTGTAAAAACTATCCCTGGAATTCATAATATCATTCCTGTTTCTTGGTCCGTTCCAATGTTCAATGAGAAGAAAGTTTAGGGAACACCCCCCCTCCATCCCCCATTCCACACTGTCAGCTACTTATAAGCTTTTGTCATCCCTCTAATATCATTTTCACCAGAAGTTAGTTAGCGTGCGTACATAGTTTTCTGTAGAGCGTTTGCCATTTTTTTTACTTGTTTTACGAAAAGAAAGCAGAATCATTAATCATGATTAAAAAACAAAAGACTGACGAAGTGTGAGTTACGTCGAAGTTGCCGTCACTTGTTAAAGATGTTAAACCACACACACACACACACACATTCTTATCCCTTGATTTTTTCCTTCTTTTCCTTGCGCCAAGTTATAGTATCTAAGCTATTTCATCCTTTTTGTATCCGGTTTGAGAATTCATATCCTTTTCTTCTCAGTTAATATTGTAATGACGGAGAGTAATAAATTCCATAGACACGCGAACATATTTGCACAAGCTGTTTTGAAAAGACTCTAAGGCACTGGATCTTTTTTTTTTTAATGTACTTGGTATTTTTAATTATGTGAACTGTTTATTAATTTGTTAAAATAATGTCACTACATAAAATGGCGGCAATTAGGTGTACGTAATTAAGGAAAATTACGCGACAAAACTAGTTTTCCACTTGGCTACTCGTAACTAAATTGCCAAACTCAGTACTCGATCTAAATCCTTCACATTTTGTTTGTATGTGGAAGATTCAAAAAAGTTAGTTGCCCATATGGAACAACAGCGTATGTAGATTTTCAATTTTATTTACCTGAAAGTACAATATAAGATCTACTTTATTATATAATCACAACGTTTAAAATAAATATAATAGTTTGGCACTTCGAAAAATTATCCTCCAACATGCGATAACCATTCTCTCGTCGCATTTTGAACTTCATCATCAGACTGCTATCTCTGTTTCGTAAGGCTCTCGACTAAAAACATGAAGATCACACGACGCCAAAATCAGAACCGTCATTCGTTTGTTTGCAAGAACCAATTCATGAATGCGTTCAGTGTTGTCACTTGTCGGTGTAGTTAAATGACCTTTTCTGGCAGTACTCGTTCTCGATATCCGTGCGGTGGGTGATTCTCGAACAACGCGCACCACTTTTCGGTCGTTTGGTACGAAATTGCTTTGTCACTGTACATTTCACTCAACTGGCGATGAATCTCAATAGGGCTGCACCTTCTTGGCCAAAGTAAATGAGGCGTGAGCCAAAGTTATGTAAAGGCCTTAAATAAAATCCAATTACGAAGAAAACGAAACACTCTGTCAATTGGAGCGGTACTTGCGCTGACACATGTTCGCAACTGATAACGTACAGCTTGTTCCTGACACGTCGAATACAGTTCTACAACTGTGAAACCAGTGTTGCCAGCATCTTAGTCTCAAAATTACTCTTTTAGACGAAATATGCTTGGTAAATGCAACTAACTTCTTGACTCGCCTCGTAGTTTAAAGGGCTCAGAGGTAGCGCGTCTGAATGCAATCGGGTAGCCCGAGTTCAAATCCCTACCTCGACGCTGGAGACTTCCGTGCTGTGAGGTGTACTCAGTCTTCTATTTGAGTACCAAAGAGATCTGGACACCTTGGGAGGTTAGGCCGCACCGTTTATCGAGAATATGTGGAGCGCTATTTCCACATCCCCCATGTGCCATTTACCTCGTATTTTAACCATTTTAGGTAATTTCTCTCCTGTACAGAGCTATAAAATTACTATTGAGAGCTTATTGGAGTTTTTATGGTCTTTTAAAGCAGTTTCATATCCCATACTCACTTTCTTAGAGTCAGACCCGACTTCAATGCCTCCGGAGAGGACTAACCACTTGCTGGTCAGTTCATGTATGTGTACTATCATTCATCCAGAAAATCAGACATTTCTAAATCTGATAGACAATGTGTCTTTCGAAATCTAATATGCGATTTAATTTAATTTTATTATTATTTTCCTGTCGCGAGCCAGGAGTATTCTGGTCGTTCTGAGAATATGAGTAGCAAATGCTAGGCTTTGTATCTGGTGGTTTCCGTTTCGAATTCAAAAATTGTATCAAAGAAACATTTTTTCGCTTGGATTCTTTCTTTCATTATACTCCGTCTGCACTTGCTTTTTTTTTTTCTCTCGATTGCCTACTCATCCAGCCACCACCTAAATCTCTTTCCGGAAATGCTTTCCTTTTCTTTTTTTTCCTTCCCTTACTCTGAATAGTTCCTATTGAAATAAAAAAGATAAATGAATCGTCCGTTTCACTGCACACTTACTCTCTCATCTTCTTTTCGTTTAATTGTTGAATGTGTTTTGGATTTGCGTGTCTTCTAATCATATTTTTCCACTATGTGCTCTGCTTGTCAGTTCTTTAAGTCTCAGTTGTAAATTATGTGGTCTGCTCCATATGTGAAGTCTATAATTAGTTAATTGAGTTAATGTTGATGGATCTTCATTACAACTGTCTTGTGCATTAGCTAAGTTATTATTATTATTATTAATAAAAATAAATTACTTATTTGATAAGGTTATTTCCCTTCTTTTCTCATCTGTTATTAATCGTTAATTGAATTTCGGAGAATTGTTAAATTCTATTGTTCGTATTTCAGAGTTTTATTTTTATCCGTACCATCTTTAGTATAACCAAAGAGAGAAGGATAAGCGTTCTTTGTGGTATAATTGAAAGAAAGTTGTTAGAGAGAAATGCTGTGTAGGCGAATGGTTGTGCTTTCGGATCGATCGGTCCACCGCCGTGAGCTACGTGAAATTAAGTAGTGGACTCCGGTGTCGAAACCCAGATAAAGCTGCGATGAGTCGACGGCACCCTCGTTGATCAGGCGATACCCTCGTTGAATGAAAGTCATCTGGCAGGTTCCGTCCTTAGAAGCTATATTCTTGATTAGAATGAAAATCAAAACAAACAAACATCCACAGCATACAGGCTGTTTGGTGTTTCAATAACGAATGCTATTGCCGTTGACGTAGTTTTAATTGCAAGCTTGGAATACTCGTGGGACAACATGTCTGCATATGTTGGAAATGTTAATCTAATGAACAAATAATAGCATTACACTATTTTGGACAAAAGGTTCAATTTCGAGACGACGTCCAAGAAAGGGATGAAATGAGATTGAATTTAGATTCTGTGACTTATCTTCACTTTGGATATAATTGCTGGGTTCGATGCAAAAGTCATTTAAATATGTGATTTCAGCTCATTAGTTCAAGTAAATGTTATTTTACTACAGGTAAACGCATTTGGAAAGCTTGTGACAATTATTAGTATATGCCAATCGCAAGATATGAGCTGAGATGAATTTATTGAAAAGGTTTGTTGATCAATAATTGCTTGGGTAGCCAATTGTTATGCATGTGCGAATTCCATTGGGAATGCCTTTTAAATATATGGAAATAAATGTTACTCCATTCGGAATATTAGTTGTGTGTAACATACTCATTTTTAGGAGCTATGATAGTTTAAAGTATACATTCGGCGAATTTTAAAGTAATCTTACAATAACAGCATATTACCCCGTATTTATGGTTACAATTGATTCAAGATCAGTGTTTCTCATTAATATACCAGTTTTCTATGTATCTCTGTCGATTGTCGCTCTCGTCCATGTAGTTCCTGAAAGCGGTTGATCCCATCTATTCATCTTGCATTTGACCGTCTTCTATGTTCTGTCTTTGTGAATCCAATAATACTTGTTATCTATCTTTCATGTGACCGTCTAGCTGTGTGACATATCCATCTCCAATTCATCTTTTGCGCAGTAAGGATCACATCTACTGTACCTTTCTTTTGAGACCGAAGGCATTAGTTTATCTTTCTAACCCTTTTAGAGTCCTAACATACTTCTTTGCGCATGCAATGTCTTGCGTTTCACATCCATACATCATTACAGATAAAGACTTATTGATTATAAGACTTGTATGATTGTGACACGTTTCCTTTTAAAAATACAGTCCAGTGTTCCAAACGAGATCTGTAACATTTTCCGTATTCTGTTTGTCTGTCATCTTGGCATTCAGTTTCCAGCTGCCGTAGTTAAATATACTCATCAACTACTCCAGTCTTCTCTCCATGAATCATTATTTCTTTCATAATTTTGATTGTATATTACTCTTGTTTAACTTAAATTCACTTTAACCCGTTTTCATACTCTCATTACTAACGTCTTTCATTCTAGTTGATAGTTTTGCATTCGCACATTATCAGTGAATCAAAGGTGATTAAGATATTCGGCATTATTTTTTGGGTGCGACTTCGTCACTATCTCCAGAGCCGAGTTTTAAATAGATTGAGTAACCCTTCTCCAACCTTGAATTTTTCACTGTCTTGTGTAGTCCATTGGCAGATGTGGCAGTCGAGTGTATTTTGTAGCAATCCTTCGATGCCTCGACTTTCAAGAGGTCGGATCGGATGACCCTTCCTCAGAATCTATGAATCGTAGACACAGCGAAAGTTCGTCACTCCTTATAATTCGAAGTTTTCTGTGGTTCAATGTGCTAAACCCACTATGAAAATTAGCTTATTAAAGTCGGTCTCGTTTAATATGATTCAGACCAAGGTTATATATATATATATGGTTAGATTCCCGGTGGGGGCTCAAAAATTTCGGTGTTGACCCAGCATCGTGAGGACAATTGGGGAGCTGCTGTGAATAG
>JAGDQP010005365.1:7536-31579 GCA_022664845.1 Lepisma saccharinum
ATTCTAACTATGGTAAGTCAAGCCTTCAATGCCATGCAAAAATAATGGATTACTTTTTACTACACCAGATATATATTGTAGTATAATGAAAAATTATATTCGTATGGATCGCCCTTTAGTGAAATAAAATTGTATTTTTTTTATCTTTTTTTGTTTAGGTCGGGAGATTATAATGGATGAAGTAACAATCACTGAGACGACGAAAGGCAAGCCCTGTGCGTTGTATGGAGGATTTCAGTATCGTGTGAAGAAGCAGAGTATTGAGACAACAACTTGCCTGTGTGTGAGAGAGAAGAAAGATAAGTGCAGGGGACAGTTAGTAACAAAGGGAAGAGTAATAATTAAGGCAACGGAACACAAATGTCAACCAGACGTCGCTAAAGCAGAAATTCGAGTTCAACGGATGGCAACAAAGAAGAGAGCCAGAGAAAGTGACGAGCCACTATCAAAAATCTACCACGAAGAAATGGGTACTCTGTTTAATCGCGGATTGGATTTCGTGACGGAAGTTCCCGAGTACAACAGCTTCAAGAGAAACATGAACTATGTGAGGCGACAAGAGCGAGGAGATCTTCGAGACCCGGGTTCAAGACGAAACATCGTGTTAACCGAGGAAAATCTGAGGATGGACGACAACTCAAGCTTTCTTTTGCTGGATGAAGGACACGAACAGAGAATTCTTGTTTTCTCTAGCAGGAAAGGTCAGGAAATATTGCAGCATGGAAAACAAACTCTTTTTGGATGGAACTTTCAAATTGTGCAGCAAGCAGTTCGCCCAACTGTATACGATTCACGCAGATGTTGACAGCATGGAGAATGAAACAAATATCATCCCGGTAGCTTTTGCCTTCCTGCCGAACAAAAAGAGATAAACTTACGACTTCCTTTTCAAGTAATTAAAGGAGTGTTTACCGGGTTGGGCTCCACAAAAGATCATGATTGAATTTGAAGAGGCGTGTATTTCTGCGCTTGTTTCAAACTTTCCGGATTGAACGATTAAGGGTTGCAATTTCCATTTCAACCAATGCTTGTGGCGCAAAGTGCAAGAACTAGGTTTGGCATCTGTGTACAAAGAAAATGGAGATGTAAGGCTACATATCCGCATGTGCAGCGCTTTGGCTATGATTCCGCGGGAAGACGTTGAAGATGGCTGGCTAGCAATACAGAGTACTGCGCCAATAGAAGATAAAGTTACAGGATTTATGGATTACTTTGTGAACGAGTGGATGCAGAATCTGAATGTGCCGATCGATGTCTGGTATTGCGAAGGTGAACGGCATACGAACAAATAATGCTGTTGAAGGGTGGAACAACAAGCTCAAGAGTAGGGTTAACTTGCGTCCGAATTTCTTTGTGCTTTTAAATGCACTGAAACAGGAAGCTGGGCACAGTGGTTTACATTATGATAGGATTTTTCTCGGTTTGGAAGGCAAAAAAAAGGAAAAAGGCATATGTACGACTTGACAACAGAATTGAAAAAATACTGCACATATACAAAACAGACACAAGTTCGCCCAAAGATATTGTTCAATGTCTGAGAAGTTTAGCCTACATCCAAAAATTGGAGTGAAAACGAGAATAAACGAAAACAAATAAAAAAAAAAATGACAAGGGAAAGTTTTTCCTGCTTCAGCTTCTAAACACGCCAGAAAAAGCAACAACAGATTTTGTTCACTTTTTTGACAGTCCCAAGCCTGCTTCAAGTGTGAGGGTGTGAGGAGGATGTTTCCAGACCCCCAATGGGACTTCAACCTGTGACCACGCTCAAGTAGGCCTGAAAGCGCAATTACACGGACTTATGATTGCCACTGAGAGGTTCGTCTAACATTTTCAGATTTACGGCATTAAGGCATCTAAGGTTCAGGCCAGGAGCTGATAAGGGATAGGACCTTTGTTGAAGGTACCATCCCGACATTTGCATTGTGTCTCCCCGGGAAAAAAAACTGGAGAAACCTGTGTCACGATGGTCGGCCGCTGGGATGGAACCCATGACTTCCTGAAACCTGTCCCAAGTAAAACACACTTTCTTCCACGTTAATATAATCATTAGGACAGGCCCTATAACCTTTTATAAATTTACGCTAGATGGCAGCACTACATTCCTCAGACTTCAGGCATGACAAATGGATTTGTAAACCAGAACAGGCATAGTAAGATACTATGTTTTCCATCATTCAAACCACAACGGGACTTGAACCTGAATAAGCCAATGCTCTACCAACATATAGTTCTTTCTTCTATTACAATATCAGTGCCGCCATAGTATCTCAATCAAAGCCAGTAGCATCTTCGTGTTGCCATTTCCCAGAAATCCTGAAGAAGTGACAATTTCATTCGAATTCCAACAGAACGTTTTTGTTAACATGGAAATAACTATTTGCTTTAATTATTGCAAAACCATTTCCATAGATAAAACATATTAACATTTTAAGACGCCATCTAGAAAAAAATCGGATTTTTGCTTTATAATGGTAAGAGCTTCAATCAATCAAATCAAGATGACATCTTGAACTACCGGGTAAGTAAAATACCTTTTCCCTATTTGTATTAGTTATAATAGTTTAAAAACGCCTATTTCTAACTAAAGAAAAGTGATAGATCGGCTTGGAATTTGTACACGTATACTTCAAGTAATGACAGGGGCCATTATTCTCAACTTACAAACATTATTCGAACAGTGATTCAAAAACACAATTTGAGTGAGCCCTCTTTTTCTCCCCCTCCCCAGGTTTGAAAATATTAGACAATCAAGAAATGTATATTTTTTAACTAGTAAAACATGGTAGGTTCCATCAAGGATGAGTGCAACGAACTTTTAAACGAGAACAAGGCTAATCACGTACTATGTTTTGAGACCCCTAATGGGACTTGAACTTGTGATTACTTGCAAATAGGCCTGAAAGTGCAATTACATGGACGAATGATTGACAATTGGGAGATTCGTCCAACGTTTTTCAAGTTTATGGCCTATAGGTATCTAAGATTCAGGCGTAGGAAAGGTGTGTAGTGACCGCGTCATTACTTGTAATAATATTATGTAAATTTTAACATTTAGATTTATGCATATTTATATTATAAATAATATATAATTATTTCTTTTCAGATTGGCAAATCAATTAGTGTAAAATAGGTAACGATGTGTACATCAATAGTATAAGAAGTTTGATTAAAAGATGGTATTTGTAAACTAAAATTTGTTGAATTGTGTAGTGTATATATGCAAGTGATGTTTCTTGCCTGTTTTATTGTTCTTTTTTTTTTAGTTCAGGTGAATATTTACAAATATAATGATTGGACATGCATAGTGTTAGTTTTGAAAATGTGTATATTATCTAGTTTTGTTTCTTTATATTTTTCTCTTGCTTTTAGTCAAACAAAAATAAACGTAAGAAAGATTCTAGCATTCTTCATCCCCACTGAAGTCGCTCGGCAACAGTGGATCGGAAGAAGTTGCGCGGGGGAGAGAGGGAGGTATGGAAAAAAGCGACGCGAGCTGTTTCTGGCATCGCGCGGCGGCAGTCTGTGTGTGTATGTCGGCCAAGCTATGGAGTCTCGTATGTATCCCTTGTATAGAGCAACCGAAACAAGATTTGAAATGCGAAATGAATTTACACAATGAGGTAATGAAATATAAAGCTATATTAGGAAGAATGTACGTATTTGGTGCTCTAAAAATGCTGATGCGGTCACCCCTCCTATTTTTTCGTTTTTTTTCTGATCTGAGTTTAATTTTTTGTTTGCGCAATTTCTGTGCTGATTCCCACATGCAAAGAGACGAGAAGAAAGTTCAAAAATTGAAAAGAGAGCCAGAAACAATGTGTTATTTTTTTAAATATGTGTAAAGCTGTGTGCATAAAATGACTTCTTATGTATAGAATGTAGAAATTAGTGTAGCTGGTGTAAGGTTGTATATGCTGCATGGATAATGGTTTTGGCGGGCTTTTGGTAGAAACCTACAATAGGAAGGGAGTAGATGGATATCGGTTGTTTTTTTTTTTTTGGCATGACTTCTTACTTGGATTCGGGAAATTGTTTTTTTCTCTTCCTCACCCTCTATGCAAGTAGAATAGTTAGGTGGTAGATAGGTGTTTTATTTTTCTTGTGGTCTTCAGGAATTAATGGTAGAGTATGAACAGAGGAGTAAAGTGCTGCTAAGGTTCAAGGTTAAACGCGCTAATTTACAAGAAGAAATATGGAGAAAAGAGCAAGTTTTTATTATTGTCTTGTTGTTTATGGTTTTCATATTGATGAGAGTGATCTCGTATGATTTTGATGTTAAATGTCGATGAAATGTCTTGGGCTTTGATATACTAACCGTTGATGCTTATTTAATGTGATTAACAATGTTTAGTTACTTTTGGAGTAGTATGGTTTTACTTTAGTATGCAGAGTAAGATATAACGTAATATATAGAAAGTGCATGATTAAAAAATTCTTCTGAAACAATAAACAAAATTAAGCCTCATCGAAGCCCGGTGGTGACTTGAATTGTGTGGAGACCTTCGAAGGTACCTTCTCGGCAAATATTGTTTTGTCCAGATTATTGCATGTTAATAAATGGTTGAATGTGCTATTTACCTAACATATTGGCTTTCCTTCCGTAAGTAGTGATTTACGGAACTATTACACTTTGATAGGTACATATTTTAACAAGTAGTAAATGGTGCAGTTTTGTAAACGAACCATAAAAACTTGCGTCACGACTGAGAAAGTAAGAGTACTAATTCAGCAATCAGGTACAGTATTAGTAGCTATGTCTGATCAAGGTTTAAAATTCTTCAAAGGATACATGGCAACATAATGTATAATCATTGGTTACTGCATGCCCGTCAATTATTGAAGCAAAGGAGTCATATGCTAAGTGGAATAACTGAGAATCCGCATGCCCAAAAATTGAGTTACACAATAGAGGAAACTTGTAAGATGAAGATGCAAAGCAATAACGCCGTAATGCCCAACTTACCTTTATCTAGAAATGTACTGTGTGATAATATATGCAACAATTTTGAAGTCGACACAGGTCCATCAGTTAGTGTTGCAGGGCACGATACTTATCAGCAATACTTTAGTCATTTACCCTTAATACACTCAAGTTGTACGTTGCCTAGTGCACCAAATATTTTTTATCAGTTTTAGGTGTAATTAGGATAAAAGCACAAGTAAACGATTGACATAAGATTCTCCCACTTACCATAGTGGCAGACAGATTCGGTAGGCATGTTGTAGGTACGCAATGGCTCAACGAATTATGGCCTCAATGGAGAACAGACATATTTAGGTTGAATGAGTTTGAGCAAACAGAAACGATACATTCAGTAATAAATACCAAACAAGATATGATTTCTATTATACTGCAGCAATATTTATCAGTTTTTGCAGAAGATATTTCTAAACCGATAGGGGGATATATGGTACATTTTCCAGTCAAACCAGAAGCAATACCGATATATAGGAAAGCGCATCATATGCCCTTCCAATTACGATCCGCAGTAAAGGCTGAATTAGATAAACTACAGAATCAAGGAGTCATATATCAGTTAGACAGTTCAGATTGGGCAACCCCATTAGTAGTTGTAAAAAAAAGAATAACGATCTAAAGTTATGTTTAGATTTAAAACAAACCTTAAATAAAGTTACCGAAAAGGTTATTTATCCCTTACCAAAAATAGAGGATATAATATATTCACAACAAAGGACCAATTCCTTTACAATTATAGATTTAAGGCAAGCTTATTTGCAGTTGCAACTACACCCGAGTTCGCAAAATTTTTTAGGAATTTCAACACCATGGGGTCTATACCAACAGACGCGATTAGCTTTTGGGCTCAGTTTCACCGCCCAAGTATTCCAGAGATTTATAGATACCATAACCAAAGACATTACCTGGTGTTATTTGTTACCTGGGCGACGTCCTCATTTTAGCAAAAGATGACACAGAATATTTCAAAAGGGTGCAAGAAGTATTGAAAAGATTTGAAGCTGCCAACATAAAGGTAAAAAAAGTCATTTTTTAAAAATAAAATTGCTTACCTAGGACATGGAATATCATCGGAGGAAATACGCATATCATCTGATAAATTAAAACTTATTTTGGAGTGTCCGCGACCAACTAATACGTAACAACTCAAATCGTTTCTCGGAATGGTGGCCTTCTACCACAGACAAGTACCATCATTATCCGCCAAACTACCAGAGTTGTATAAATTACTAAAAGAAGTGTATTATCAGGAGAAACATCATCAGGAGTTCAGCAATGTTAAATTTTTGTTATCTAAATCTCACATATTACGTCCATTTAATCCAGAAGCGGAAATTATGGTCATGACTGATAAGCAATTTTGGCTAATGTCGCAGATGGTAAATGGCATATCGTATTATGTGCATTTGCAACGTTAACGACAGATAAAAGGGCTTACTCCCAATTTGAGCGGAGAAATTTTGCGATGCGAAAGTTCCACAAATACGTGTATGCTAGAACATTTAAAATTTATACCGACTCGTTACCAGTTAATCTTTGATGGTAAGGAAATACCAAATACGGCGGTTCCAAGACTACGAACGTGGGCACATTTCTTAGGTGGCTTTGACTACGAAATAGTCTATACAGAAAAGGTAGATTTGGCAGACTTTTTATCCCGTCTACCACTCTACGAAGAGACCGGTGATAGTGAAATATCTCAGCTTTATATTCTACAACTAGAAGATACGCCAATACTATTAAAGAATGTGGCCGAAGTTCCTAACAAGAATATTTTATGCCAAAAAATTATTCAATTGGTTAGGTATGACTGGCCAAAACAGCTTAATTCAGAGTTTCACACACCGGAAATTAGGTCACACGCCGGACTACATTTCCAAAAAGGCATCAAATTACTTTTTCAGATGGATGTGTATGAAAAGATAGTTGTTGTGTTTTTACCTATCAAGCTCCGTTTAGCGTATCTTAAATTATTGCACAATCAACACATGGGAAGACAAAAAATGTTAGAATTTGTTAAATACACTATATGGTGGCCGCGAATTGTTCCAGAAATGGAAGAATTCACGGATAATTGTAAACCTTGTGCTTATATGAAAAACCACCCCCCGACGTTACACTACAAATCATGGCCTAGTCCTTCTGTACCCTTGGAAAGAATTAACGTATGGGAGATGGCATGGTTTAAAGTTTTTATCTATACGGATAGCTATTCCAATTTTTTTTTTTTTTGCATGGTATGTGAAATCCACAGGTACGGAAGAAGCTTGTCAATGTCTGGATGAACTTTTCAGAGCTTACGGCTACGCTAAATTATTCGTTTCGGATAACGGGCTACCATTCCAAGGACAATTATACGAACGATATTGCGCTAACAGACCTATTACCCTCTCTACCAGGACACCCACCTAGTAATGGGTTAGCCGAGAAAGGTGTACAAATAGTTAAGAAATTACTAAATACGAAGTCAATGGAATATGGTGGAGGAATTAACGAATATATATTTAAGATACGGTTACGTCAAATAACAAATGTATGCCCACCAGAAATCAAGGAAAGTCTCCTAACAACTTATTATTCAACTATAAGTTATGCACTATCAAAGAAATAATAATCATAATCAAAATCATCAAGGTTCGAGATATCCCAACAATGGAGTTGTATGAGTAGTAAATCATAGAAGCAAGGACGGATACTTATACAATTACGAGCAAATACGTACTTGGTAGAGGTGGAAGGCTAGAAACGTGTATATCACAGGCATCAGTTAAGGTTCGTGAAGAATAATCCAATACCGAACAATAGACTTGAAGATAACTGGCTGCAAGTTTTACCGCAACCAAAACAGTCACACATGGGAGATTAACTAAATAATGACAGCTCGTAGGACAATTAGGACCAGGCGACCGCCAACATTGTTACAAGACTACGCAACATTATGGTTAGAGTTTTCTTTCATGTAGGAGGGAGAATGCTGCTAAGGTACAAGGTTAACCACGCTAATTTACAAGAAGAAATATAGAGAAAGAAGCTAAGTTTTTATTATTCTCTTGTTGTTTATGTTTTAATATTGATGAGCGTGATCTCGTATAATTTTGATGTTAAATATCAATGAAATATTTTGGCTTTGATATACTAACCGCATGATGCTTATTTAATGTGATTAACAATGTTTAGTTACTTTTTGAGTAGTATGGTTTTACTTTAATATGCAGAGTAGCATATCACGTAATATATGGAAAGTGGGTTCTCAATGCAAGATATTGGTTTGTCCAGATTATTGCATGTTAATAAATGGTAGAATGTGCTATTTACCTAACATATTGGCTTTCTTTCCGTAATTAGTGATTTAAGGAACTATTACACTTTGATACGTACCTATTTTAACAAGTAGTATGATGGAGGTATCAAGTTTTTGAATGTAGTGGGAAACTAGCGTTGTAAAGTGGTATTCGGAAGTAGTTGTAGAGAAAAGCGGTAGTAATTGAAGGCAGTACTAGATGTAATGGTGCTCTGGTGTAATTGACGGACGAATCATTAGTGGAAGCGGAAAGGGTGTAAGGAATTTTATATTTTTGTATGGAGGCATTTCGTTTGAATTTATTGAGGAATTTGGATTTTTGGAGATATATTAAGTAGTGGTGTGCCCATTTCTGACCATTTTTGTATGAGGGTATTTTGGTGGTATATGTGGAAGAAGCCGGATGCTAGCCTTTGGGTGTACTATGGAGGTATCTATTACTGGTTTCAGTATTCGTAAGTTATCAGTAAAAAGAAATAAGTGAGTTGCTATATTAACACCGAAGCTGACCCATTCATTGATTAAATTGGTATTTTGTCGTCTTGCTATCAAATGTACGTGAAAGTGAGAAGGATAAGAACTAATTTTGAGTAAGAACTCACGTCGATAGATACTGGGAAAAAGATGTTTTTTTTTCGGATCTGCTCTTTCTTACAATTCGTTTTACTCCCGAGTTGATATCTATTTTTCATGATTGGTTATAGAACGCTAGTTAAAGGTGTAGGGAATTTTCAAAACTGATATCGGCTGATTGGCGGCGAGGAGCGCTAGTGTTTTTATTGAATTAGAAAAAAAGTTTTTTGCTTTTATTCCAAATACCCTTGAAAGAAAGATTTTTAAGACTAAGGAAACAGTCAATAATAAGAATAAGGAAATTGAGCGGATGACTCATCTAAGACTTAAACATTATAGAGTGAGAATTAATGTTCTTGGCGAATTTCAAGAAACGATTGGAGGAATATCTTTAAACAGTAAGGGCGAACAGTTGTTGGGTACTTAATAGGTTTGAGTTTATCCGGCAAAACTATTGATTAAAAATAAACATTCGATCGGGTGGGCACGTACGCAGAACAAAAATGTAAAAATAATTGTTGAGTACAGCGCCACACTTAACAGATTTGGCTCCTGAACTTAAGAAGGTATTTTATGTTTACTGCTAACGTTTTTGCGCTCCAACGCTTGAAAACAAAAAGTGGCTTAGTTTATTAGTAAAATCTCACTTTTGGAAGCTTTAAATATACAGAACGATTCGGAAATTAGCGATGAGGAGCTAATAAATCGTATTAAGGATTTGTCCACTAACAGTACCTCATCGAGTACAGCCTCGGGTTCGAGAGAAAATGGAACAGCGAGCACCCACTGGAAGTGGACATTCATGCATCCAAGCAAGTTGCTAGGTTTCTCGAGAATTTGCGTTCTCAGCTTCCAACGTTCGTTGGGAATAATAAAAACGGATGTTTTTGAGTTTTTGGAAAATCTGCAGGAGTTGAAGTCAGAACATAAGCTCACAGATCAACAACTCCTAAATCACTTAGTGCCTAAGACACTAAAAAGGTAGCGCGATCCTGGTTTTTATTTAAGCGTCCATTTCGTTCTTATGAGGCGTTGCTTTCCTTCAAGAATGGTTTAGCTTTAACTACAATGTAGAATTACAGAGCAAATTAGAAAGTAGCTACCTACAGAAAGTTTTGCGGCATTTATTAAAAAATTCACAAACTTATTCTCGTCTGGAACTGGTCCCGGATGAGCAGTACCAGGTGAATTTAATTTTAGATCATACTCGCTTACAGTTTTGCACCCGTTTTGTAGATACTAATATCGCTTCAGTGAAAGAATTAGAGAAAGGAGCGCTAAAGTTGCAATCATATTTGTTACAAAATCTCTTTTATTCACCAGCGAATGGCAAAAGTGAAAAATGTAACCACCTTGCATATGTGGAACGAGAAAAAGCGGGGAAAACATCAATTTATTTGACACTGTGTGCATTTGATACAGCGTACTTCAACCGCACCGAAAGTCAATCGCAATCAGTCACCACCTCCAAATGAATTAAGATCGCCGCGGCCACCACTAAAATGTTTTTACTGTCAGACGTTAGGACATAGGACTAATGTCTAAGAAAAACAACGGGATATCGCCAACCAACATGAAATTTCGTCGTTAGACAAGAGCCACAAAAATAAAGCAAATGGTCAAACTGAACACAATGTGTGCATGCAACCTTTGATCTTAGTAAATATTTATAGGTTCAGAAGGAGAACGCTTTTGGACTCGGGTAGCACTATAACATTGTTAAATTGATCTACAGCTAACCTAATGTTGATAAAAAGGTGCTAGAATGACGAAAAGTGAAGAAGAGCTTTCCCTCGCACAAGGAAATACAAAGTCTATTGGGTTTATTAATCGCAATGTTTACATAAAAGAACGGTGTTTCAGAGTAAAGGTTTGCATATTGCGTGAGGTGGTGATTGGCTGTGACCAGATTAATGAAATAAAAATTGAATTGTATTTATCTAAAAAGAGTTGGGGTTTTCAAGATGGCAGTAAAGCGTACCCATATCTGCCACCTTTCATACCTCGAGACAGTGATGTGCCATTCAAAGGTTCGTAATGAATAAGTCAGAAAATGCATAGTCAGCTTCGGATGCACACGATTCGCACTTTGGACAAAACGAACGACAGCGGAGACAGAAAAATCAGTTACTCAGGGGACAGAAACAAATTTTAACAGACCAGAGGATAACTTAAGAAGCAATACAGATGGTCAGAGGCCAGTGTCTCGTCTGAGGAAAAACTTTGTATTTATGTAGCTAATCCAAAAAAGGAAGAGCGTCGGAGCAAGCGGCGAACAAGAAAGAGAAGTTTGTTAAATTGTACCAGGAGAAGGCACGAACACCATTAATTAATTGTTCTATTAATGAGGTCAAGTTAGCCGCTCTTATGGATAGTGGAAGTTCATCGTGTGTATGTTCAACGAAGATTGCGCAGAATTGGATTGATAATAGAGCGGTTATGAGAAAGTCAAACGTCGCACTCAAGTTAGTTGATGGGAAGATTGGAGCTGAAGATGAAATTATCAGTACCGTTAAGATGTATGATCTTGAAGTCAAACAAAAATTTATTGTGGTTTCGAACTTAATTCGGGATGTGATTCTCGGCCGTGATTTTATGTTCAAAGCCCGAATTAATTTATGGCTTTATGATGGTGGTTTATCAACGCAATAGAGCAACCGATATGTAAGTTTGATCCAAATTACCCTAAAGTTGCCGTTTTGGAGAATGAAGACCAGGTTACCGAAGTTTTGAAGAAAGCTGTTGGGAACTCAGCTTTAGATGAGAATTGGAAAGAACAATTTTTGGAGTTGCTGATGGAATTTCTCTTCCACACCTAAGGTAATCCCAGTAATAGAATATCATATCGAAGTAACAAAGGATACACCCTTCGGTAAGCGACTGCGCCTCATGAATGAAACAAAATTGAGAATTTTTAACGAACTTCTGGATGATATGAAAAAGACTGGATTTATCAAGAAAGCTTACCACAGTAGTCCGATTTTATTCAAGAAGAAATCTGGGAATTACCGTTGTGTTGGACTGTAGGCTTTAACTATGATCACAAAACCTGAAAAAAAAAAGAAGACTGCCAGATTTAGAAGAAACCATCTCCATGTTAGGGGAACGATTTGGTACGGTTTGAGAAATATACCTATGACGTTATGCAGGCTGATGGAAATGGTTCTTGGTGACAGCTATTTCAAATCAACAGTCGTTTTTATAATGATCTTTGTCTCTTTCACCACTGTTGAATAACATTATCGAGATGTCGAAGACGTTCTCAAGAAATTATTGAAAGCTAATTTGGCGATTAACCACGATAAAATACAACTTTCGCAGAAAGTTGTGGCCTTGGTTTTCTCGATTGGAAATGGAATCATTAATTGCACCGAAGAAAAACGTAAACTTGCTTCGCAGCTAGCCGATCTCAAGAGTAAACAACAAGTGCAATCTTTGTCAGGATTTTTTTTTTTTACTTTCGTTGGATGATTCCAAACATGGCGAAGATAGCTTCCCCAATCACCGATCTTCTTAAGGATAGTGTCAAGTTCAAGTAGATTCCCCAATGTAATCAGGCTCTTCGAACACTCAAGGATACGTAAATCTAAAATCCTTCACTTTTGTTGCCTAACTTGTCAGGAATTTTATCTGCTTTGTGATGGAAGTGGCCGAGCTTTGGGATTTGTACTGGCTCAGAAAATTCAGGGAAGAAGACTCAAAGTTGTTGCGTATGGGATTAAGAGGCTGAACGAAACTCAAGCGAAGTACTCCACTGCCAAAATCGAATTGTTAGCGATATTGTTGGCTGTAGAACGTTTTTCTAAGTATCTATTGACGTCCGGACAAGTGACTTGTGTTCACAGAGAACATAGTGCGATCTTATTGCTGTTTAAGGTTAATATTGTACTGGGTGTTTTGGATAGATGAGTAAACCGCCTTTCTCGCTTCAATTTTGTTAATCGCCATTTGCCCGGCAAGAGAATATTTGTTGACTACCTTAGTCGTATCGAGGAAAATTATTCCTTACCTGAGGAATTCGTTGGAGATGAAGTGATTGAACTGAATTATTCCCTCGAGTCACAAACGGACGAAGATTGCTGCGTAAGGATCCAGTTCTAAAATAGAAAAATCATGGAGCATAGTGACTTGGAAAGAGAAGAATTGCGCGTACCTGAAGTTTATGACTGCAAGAAACTGACGATGGTTAGGAAGAACAAGAAAAAGGCAACGGATCCAGATCTAAAACAAAAGTTTACCACGGTAAACTATGGTGATGAGAGAAGAAACAGACTTTTGAACTCTTGCCGATGGATCAGGATACTCGATCCTGTACCAATGTAAATATCAGTTCGTTTCTGAGTGACATTGCCGATACCGAGAAGTTAATTGAGGCTCAAAAAAGTTATGAATTTCTAGGGAAAACTTATTGTTAGGCCGTGAGGTACAGTTAGATTTGCGTGAGAAAGAGTAGTATGATAAGCTTCTAGTAGAGTAATTTATTATTGAAGATGGTGTACTTATCGATAGTCTTGTAGATAGAGTAGAAAATATAATTAAACATGTAGTTTGGGTATCTAGTAGTTACAAGTTGAAGGTTTAAGTGGCAAATCACAATTCAGTATATAGTGCCCATGGGGAATCAGATATACGCTATTAAAGATAAAAAATCGATATTCCTGGCTTAATATGCACAAAGATTCAAGAGACTATATGCGCTCATGTAGTACTAGCCTCAAATTCAAATCGACCACAGAAAAGAAGTTCGGGTTCATGAATTCTAATAAAGTATCTCGTCCTGGGGAATGTCTGTACATAGACTTGATGGGTAGTACTCTGCAGTACCTCGTCGGACTATTCTTATGTCTTCTGAGGTATTGATGCTTTTCCTAGATTTGTGAAGATATTTCTCTTGCGAACAATTTATGCAAAGGCGCTGCGAGTCAAATTTCTACGAGACAGTTGTCTCAGACAATCACAGTGTGTTGAACAATAAACTTTGGAGGGATGTGTTATCGCTGTTGAAGACAAAAATGTGCATATTACCCGGTACCGAGCGTGTGCCAATTTAGCTGAAGCCGCTATAAAACAAGTGAAAAAGACAATCTCCATGTTTTGCGAGACTCACAACAAATGGATAGCCTACTTGAAACCTTTGGAATTCACCATAAATTCCAAAATAAATGCTTCACCGAATTTTAGTCCAGCCCGGTTACATTTTGGTCGGAAAATGCGTAGTCCGTTCGATGTTGAAGTAGACAATCATGTAAACCAATTTTCGGTGGATCTTTATTCTCAGTATGTGCGCGAAACAGCTCAGAAGATTTCGGAAGTAAATCGCCTAGCCGATTAATTCCAGAAGAGATCTATTGTAATCGGCACAGAAAAGCAAATTCCTTTCAAGTGAACGATAAGGTGCTTTTGATGCAGGTAAACTTGTCAAACGCTGCAAAGCAAATCCAGGCTGGATTGCAACCCAAGTGGGCAGGACCCTATCTCATTGTTGAACGTGCAAGTGCAAACAATTTCGTTATTAAGCACTGCTCAACCAAAAAACACGTAAAGGCTCATTGTGTTCAAGTGCGTAGAAGTTTCCTGCAAAATATGATTTTTCCAAGGCTTATGTGACAGGTATTTTCCAGGATTGGAAGGACAAACCGAAGGTTAAGTACAATTTTAGAAACAGACCTCAATGATTGTGCGAACTTAAATGGAAAACAAAACACAAAAAAAGCCACAGGAGGAAAGCACTCCGATGATAATAATTAAAATTGCAACAAATCATGATTCTCAGTTTTTTATTTTATTTTAGGGGACATAAATAAATGAACAAACGGTTGGTTTATATTCAGTGTCTAAAAATGAACGCTAAGAACTCAAATTGAACAATCGCATTTTATGAAAACAGACTTTATTTCAGGGTTCGGAGAAAATCAGTTTTTCTTGTTATTTCTTGTGGTGTATGTAATGACCGCGCCATTTTTCTAATTATAATATTATGTAAATTTTAATATTTAGATTTATGTATATTTATATTTTAAATAATATATAATTACTTCTTTTCATATTAGCAAATCAATTAGTGTAAAATAGATAAAGATGTGCACATCAATAGTATCAGTAGTTAGATATAAATTATTGTACTTGTAACATTTGTTGAATTGTGTATATGCAAGTAATGTTTCTTGCCTGTTTTATTTTTTCTAATTATTTTATTTTGTATTATTTTTTAGGTTCAGATGAATATTTACAAATATGCTGATTGGACATGCATAAGAAATGTGTGTTATATATTATCTAGTTTTGTCTCTATTTTTTCTCTTGCTTTTAGTAAAACAAAAATAAATGTAAGAAAAATCTAGCATTCTTCATCCCCTCTGGAATTGCTCGGCAACAGTGGATCGGAAGAAGTTGCGCGAGGGGAGAGGGAGGTATGGAAAAAAGCGACGCGACACTTCTGGCTTCGCGTGCAGGCAGTCTCTGTGCGTGTCGGCCAAGTTATGGAAGTGTGGTATGCATCCCTCGTATAGAGCAACCTAAAAAAAAAAATTAATCCGGAGTGAATTTACACAATGAGGAAGTTATATATAAAGCTATATTAGGAGGAATGTACGTATTTGTTGCTCTAAAAATGATGACGTTTTTCTGAGTTTTTATTTTTTGTTTTCGTTATTTCTATGCTGATTTCCACATGCAAAGAGACGAAAAAAAATGCACAAATTGAAAAGAAAGCCAGAAACAATGTGTTATTTTTTTAACTCAAAATGTAGATTGATAATGTCTTTGAATCAAGACCCGTTGATTTCTACCATCGAGGTATTGAGAAGCTTCTGGAACGTGGGCAAGAAATCGTATTATTGACTAATTCGTTAAGATATAGATTTAAAATGAGCGGTAGAAAAACGAATGAATTTATCTGACAAAGTTGAAAAATGATGGTAATTTAGCAACTCCTCGTCACTATTCTTCTTATCTTTTTTTTTTAAAAAAAAAATCTTTATCATGACCACATTAGTTGTAAAAGTTGCCACCTTTTTATTTGTGTGTGAAGTCTCCATACACCTCTCTATAAATCCGAATTATGTACGTAACATCTTTTTCAACCTTATATTACTTTATAACATAGTAAAAATGAAAAGAGAAAGAAGAAAGTGAATTTCCATGAATATTAATTCACGTAGAGTTGTTTACTTACTGCAATATTTCAGAGGATTTACACCTCTTACGAACGAAAAGAAATATGGACCTGCAAAGGTTAAGCAAATAATGTAGAAAACATACCGATGGTGGTGTCACTCACCGGACGACGCATCAAATTAAGGAATAATTAACTAATTATTACATGTAAGTAACATGTGAGAGTTTGTGTGTTGAAAACATGTGGCACACTAGTAGAGAATGAGGGTGTAGGGAAAATTCATATATATGGGGAGGAGATGGGGAAACTTTTTTTAAAGGATTAGAACAGGTTTCAGTTTTACGCTCAAAACCTGAAAATAGGCTCCTTTCTAGAGACAGTAGGTTAGCGTGTTGAGGTTGGTCGCAGAAGGCAGAATGTGGTTCACAACAACACGGAAGTTTAGGCAAAAACTGGTGTTATATGACTGAGTATGTAAGGAGAATGGAGTATCTGGCTTGTTGATGGAGCAAAAATGGCGGTGATTATTAACTCTCTCTCTCTCTCTCTCTCTCTATATATATATATATATATATAATGTTCAAAGGTCCGCCTGTTTCCTAAACAATAAAATGCAGCACAGAATGTGCAGGTAGAAATGAAGATTACATTGGAGGTATAGCAAGTACTCTTGGGATTTAATGTGTAATGGGCACTAGCAGAATTGACATTGATCGCAGAAGTGATGAGAATGGACCAGGATTTATTGATCTAATCTCTGGATCAGATCGGAGAATGTGGAAGTGGGAATGCAGGAGTTGTTTGATCTTTGTTAGTTTACGATGGAACTAGCTAATTAGGGCAGGTGGATGGGGATCGGTGCTAGAAGTGTGAATGAGTAAGAATGAACGTCGCATTTCTTTGGCTACAAGGTTAGATGGGTAGCTTCGATTGATCAGAGATCCTTCGAGGCGTTGGTTGTAGGTTTCGCTTGTAGAGATGGTGCAATTTAGGCGTTACTCTTTCGGTAAGAGAGACAGGAGTTGCTTTCTCGCTGTGGTAAGAATGAGAAATAGAATAATGTACGTATTGCATATCGTCGCAGATTGTTCAATACCGTCTAAATCATAAAATGGGAAGTTTACAAGAAAAAACTGTACTAAATGTGTATTGCAGTCAGGCATACGCGGTATTACGCTTTTCGATATTACACCACAATATATTGGAGAAACTAAGATCTACTTCGGGGGCAGCTGACTGCCTTGAAAGAATGCGAGTCTAAACATACAGAAAATTCATTTTCGCCCAAAGTTGGTTTTAGGCGGTATTGTAAAATCGACGACGATATGCCGGGTTGGTTTTATGTGAACGCAAGTAGGATGTGTTGTTTTCTAGAATACCTACCTACCTCCAGTAATAGCTTTATTTTTCAATGGATCAGGTATAAACTGAACATGGAACTGATTCATTTGTTCTAGGAACGTGTTGAGACTCACTCGTACAAGGTATAAATATACCGAAATATTGCAGTATAAATTTCATAACTATCAGTACGCAACTGCTACGTGGATCATGTACCGCCTTTTCTTTTTTATTCTAGTTTTTAGCTTTAAATTACCTTCCTTTTATTTTGTCTACTGTTAAAATGTACGGCAAAGTATCTCCTTTTTGTAATACTTGTTTTCTGCTCACTCTAATATTACCGGGAAAGCCTAGATATCTGACCAAATAAAGGAAGATGTGAAGAGAAAGAAAATTGTACACAGACAGACTTAAAATTATTACCTTTCCTTATTAGCTACATATTAAAAAAAGAGTTGATCACGCTGATACATAGAAGTTTCTGTGCACCCCAAAATAAGTATTCAGAATATTTACCGCAAAAGAATACAAAGGAAATTGTAGTGAAGTCTGGTTTTTGAATTAGAAAACTTTTTAGTTTCATTAAAGGTACTTTTATTCACATTATTGGAATACAAAGAATTTGCTTTTGTTTTATATTTAAACAATTTTGGATTAATAACATTAAAATTATATATTTTGTAGTAATGTCTACGAAATTTCTCTGAAATAATCATAGTTAAGGACCAATTCTAAATGGTCTTCTAATAATATTGTTCGGAACATAAAATTATAATTATTTGATGTACAACTCACTTTGTGACAGTGTTTCAATATGTCAACGTTTAGTTCATGTTTTTCGACAGTCTTAATGCACCTTCAAGACCATAATCACTCATAAAATTCAGAGTCACATGAATTTAATAATAAATACAATTCATCAGAAACTTTAAAAATACCATACGTGAAAATAGTCTTGGGCCACACACGCACACACACTCATACTCACACACCATCACTCCCCAAAGAATCACAGATTGAAATATATTTTGTTACTATGCCTGCATAGTCTGGGAACAAATTGGGGAGGTCAATCGAAGTTATCATTTGGTCCCATATTCATATACAGTAAATAATGAGTTTTAACGCACGAAGATGATAAAATTCCAAACCCATCTATTCCGAATTATAGGAAATGGTAAGATGGAATATAGAATATCGATGATCAACAGAACGCTGGGAAATTAACAAGTATGAGTAAATAATATCGAAATAGGGCACATTCATTACTTTTATCCTTTGGTACACAAAATCATGTGCAGAACCTTTCAATAAATTCAGCCTCTTGTAGGATATGACTGAGCAAGTGATCCTCACTTTACAGTATCACTTATTTTTCACACATATATATATACACAAAGAACTCTCATACAATTGGCTTCTAACTTCCTTTCAACCATTAAAATAAAGTTCGAGTACAATAAAAGGAATGCTAAGAAGATGGAATTCTGTCCGAGACAATCAGGTGAACACACAATCAAAACACAAAACATATGCGCGAATAGACTTCGTGTTTTGTTCTGTCTTTTCTTAAAATAATATATATATATTGTCGAATCAACTAACCACCAGTACTGAATATTCACTTTGTCTGTAGTTTCTTAAAACTATTTAAAAACGAACAACAAGTTCGAAGCACTTAAATTCACTGCAAAAATAATATAACTGCGCTGTACTTTTCTATATTTGGCATAGAAACCTATACATTTCAAAACAAATTAAAGTAACACATTGGCTTAGATTTCTTTCTAATTTTAAGATTTCAAGCATCAATTGGAGACGTAGAATTAATTTGCTGATTTGAAAAATCTAATTTACTTAATAACATTGGAGTCTCTGGAATTGCTTCGTTGCTTTCCTCATGTAAGCAATTTTTGGCCTGGCCACATAAAGGACACTCCACTATCTGTGACTTAACGGAATTCCGAAGTTTCTGAAACAAACAAAACAAATTAAAAATTTTAATATAAAAACAAATATATTAAAGGGATATTAATATTTACATACTATACAAACAATCCCTAATGTTAACTCTAATTATTAATGTTCTGCCGATATCGGTAGGTACTTTGGAGAAAGTGTAGCTTTTCCGATCTCACCTTTCCTTGTCTTGGGGTACGACTTTCCATCTTTTATACTTTGTCTCACACAAGCCCAACATAGCAATTTATTATCTCCTGTTGTAACAACTTACGTCACAAACTATATGGATCATTCCAGACCCTTCACTTGTGGACTGAAATCCTTCCTCCACTGCAACTAATTCTCACAACAACACTTTCTGTATGAAATCATGTTCGGTATTTCCGCTGAAACGAAGCATTTCTCAGAAAAGAGAAAGAGCAAAACAACTTTAGTCTTCTTTTGATGTGAGAAATGTGTGTGCAAGGTATGCCAGCCATACTCTGAACATTGGAAATTTTCTTTAAGGAACATTTAGCCTTAAAATCTAAACCAATGCCTGACCGATCATAAAATTTGGTCAGTTTGGGGAACAAATAAGTCTCAGCCATAATGAAAAATCAGTTCTTTTAAAAACACGTGTAATGGAAAAATCATGTCAAAATATGGTGAACTTTTAAAAAAACAACCAACTTTCCGTTGTTACAATAAAAGTAACTATCCCAACCTCTTACTGGTTATTCAAAATTGTAAACAACAAGTACGTACTTTGTTACGGAAGAGAGTAAAAAAATTTCCAAAAGTTTAAATTTTGGATTTTTCTTAGTTGTCACAATTTCTGTACCCCTTGTGCAAACGAAATGGGTGTAATCTTTTGGCATAACAAATAGCTATGACATAAAAACAGAATGACTTATTTATGTTAATTAGATGCTACGATATGACTTGTCCAATGTAATACAACATACTGCTTTCTCAGTTCCAATAATTATCAACAATGTACTTTAAAAAAATATATCGGCAAATTCTTTTTATTTTTTTCGGGGAAAAAAAATACTGATCTCTTGAAGTTCCATAAAAAGCTCATAGAAAAATAATTATAAAAATCTATAAATTGACCGGTACATGCCCTGACTGAATTGAGATGGAATGAGTCTCCTTATAAATCTATCTTTCGTATTGTCACACTTTTATTTAGCTTATCAAATACACATTTCCTTCCAAAAATACATTTTAATTCAATAAATTCGTTTTTCGCTGGAAAAAGCCTTCTGGAGTAAGCTGAAAAGTACTTAGCGAATGAATTGTTACCGTTATTAACAGGACAACGGTGATTGAATTTAAAATGTATGTATTTTTTCATAATAAATTAGTTCGGCGATTTTCCTCTTTGTGTCTAATTTAGGATACAAATATCAGAATCATAATAGACTAGAATCTTGGTTAACCATTGCTGAAGAACGTGTAACTTTATGCACTGTAACAAGTAACACTATTTCAAGTGAACGCTCAGATCTAGAAGAGATCAGATATTTAAAATCAGAATTAAAAAAACGAGCTTGTGTGACAATGATTAGGTGCAGTGGTTGAAGAGAAATTGGTGGGAAAAGTTATTAATAGCATTGTTTGCGGTAAGCCACTAATGAATACCTGGCGTTAGTTTAGGCTCAATGCCGTGCACTACGGTGACAGACAGTCAAATGATACTGATAGCTGCACGTCACTATACTCAGTCACCAGAGACCCACACCCTCAGTCAATGGTACAAGTGTAGAATTGGATAGAATCCGTAGAATGACCCACGAATACTGTATGTAAAGTTATTAAGGTGGGGTCGACCGGGTAGCCGTGCGGTCTAAGGCGTTAGGCCAACGACTCGAAGCTCCCGGGTTCGAGTCCCGGTAGGGGGATGGGTGTCTTTCAACTCAAACGTGACGGATAATCGTGACGGACCGAAGTCAACAGTTACTAGACTAGCCCATATAAAATAAAGTTTACCAAAGTTTTTTTTTTTTTTTAATTAAGGTGGGATATAGTCTGACAGAGGCTAGTCAGTTTTAATCATGTATCGTGTCGCAATCTGGATGGCTATAGGTATAATGATGTGTGGATGTCAGTGATACTACTGTAGTGCGCGGCAATGAGTGTAAAATAGCGCCAGATATTCATAAGTGGCCTACCGCAAACAATGCTATTCATAAATTTTCCCGACAATTTCTTTTCAACCACTGGCCAACTGCACCTAATCTTTGAAGAACAAACTCAGTTTTTATGCTGATTTTAAATATATACATATCTTCTAGATCTGTGTGTCCACTTGAAATATTGTTACTTCTAAATTCAAAACACAATGTAGAACAGTTTAAATAAGATATTTTGGATTAACTCTAAACTCCATAACATTTTAGCACACTTTCCGCTGTCGCATTGCTGAAGCACACACAAATGCAATACTTACTTCCCACAAGGAATCGCCGTCTGTTCGACTTATAACCACGACTGCCAAACCGGGAATGCAGATGAGCGAAAGGGATGCAATGCCCCATCCCAATCCTTCTGCCCAACGGGGATATACATACTGTCCATTATCGTACGTTGGTGGTTCATAGTCAATCAAACTGAACACCCACACAGCCTGCAGTAAAACGCAAAGAAAATATTACAGTACACTGGGGCAAAGTTGAAGGAGAGGTATATTTGATTAATGTCTCTGCATTTAAGTTATTGTTTTATTTCAACTCGCTTACAATTCATGCAATCAAGGACCTATTCAGGGACTCCCTCCCCCACCTACGAATTAAAATTTCAAGAAAAAAAAATAGTATAAATTTATGTATAATTAAGTACTACAAACGTTTCACGTTTTAATTCAATATCTTTGTAACTACCACTATACTCTACCCTGGAACTATATTAACAGTGTTAGTAACGAACAAGTCTATCAAATTAAATAAAACAAAAGTTACAATTGTCCTCCGTACGTAACATGACAACACAAAGTAATAACAATACACATTTTTCTACCTAACAACTCTTTTGTTTTTTGTTAGCGGGAGAAAAAAAAAATTCGCGTAGCACTTTTTGCCCCGGAGAGCTTCGTCAGGTCAGTTCGTTGTTGGTCTGACGAAGCTCTACGACTCTACGCAGAGGGCAGAAAGCGCTTCGCGAAAAGTTTCTTTTCGTTAATAGAGGATAAAAAGGTTGTTAATAAAAGTCATACAAAATTTTTCATTGAAGTAAAATATATTTACAATGCACACGAACTTAGTGCTGTATGTAATAAGTGGACAACTTTGAGGTAATTACGCTTAAGCGTATACTAATTCTGCATAAAGCTCTGGATTTCGAGGGAGGGAAGAATCCTGATCCACCCTCTATATACGTCCCTTCTGACAACTACTCCAATTATTTCTTCAGTTCCCTTAGAACCGCTTTCTTTGATTTGATTTATTTGACTGATAAAGTTAAGGCTATGTAGCCTTCTCTTCCACATTACCAGTAACATGATTAAGCATTTATCATTATACATCGATACACTTACAACTAAAATACAAACAAATAAACATTAACAAAATCTTATTCCACTAACAAACGCACGCACACACACACATACATACATACATGAACACTTAATCTATGTTTGAAACATACAGATGCTTATCAGAATAATGGAAACACCTGAACGAAAGTGCAACTTACCAGATTAATATGGTGTCGGGCCACCTTTCGCCTTCAGAACAGCCTTGATGCGACGTGGGATGGAGGCATAGAGGTCGTGAATGGTAGCAAGTGGAATATTACACCATTCCTCGTGCAGGGCATCGGCCAGTTCTGTGAGAGAGGATGGAGGTGGAAATCGTCGCCGGAGTCGTGTTTCCAAGATGGACCACAGATGTTCAATTATGTTGAGATCTGGGGATTGGGCGGGCCAGGGGAGGTGTTGAACTTCATCCCGATGTTCCTCAAACCATGCTGCAACAACTCCAGCTGTGTGAATGGGTGCATTATCATCCTGGAATATGGCGTCATTGTCCGGGAACAACATCCGGACCATAGGATGCAAGTGGTCTCCTAAAATTGCGACATAATCGTTGGCAGTGATGCGTCCGCGAAGTGTGACCACAGGACCCAATGAAAACCATGATATTACGGCCCACAAGCATCACCGTGCCGCCGCCATGTTTCACAGTTGGGCGGAGACACTGCAGATCATACGCTTCTTTGGGCGTTCTCCACACATAAACACGGCCCGTGGTTTGGAATAGGGTGAATGGTGACTCATCCGACCATACCACACGTTTCCAGTCGTCAACGGTCCAAGTTGCATGGTCGCGGCACCATTTGCGGCGTGCTAAAACGTTCTGGTCCCTGATGAGAGGTTTGGCCCGTGCAACACGACCCCGTAAGTTCATGTCATGTAATTCTCGGCGGACTGTGATTGTCGAAACAGGTTGGGGGAGGTGCTGATTGAGTTCCTCCGTCACTTGCGCCGCAGTGGAACGACGGTTCCGCGTGACAATGCGCTTTAATACCCGGCGTGCCCTGACACTGATGCTTTTCTTCCGCCCACTGTTCCGCTTCCCCGATGTGGTTTTCCCGTGTGTTGTGTAGGCCGTCATCACCTTCGACACTGTCCCTGGCGACACACCTAACACACTAGCCACTGCCGTCACACTCACTCCACATAACCGCGCACCAACAATTTGCCCTCTTTGAAACTCTGAGAGGTCTCCCATTTTACACTACCTCCGTCTGCTGCAGCCACTGCACACTCCTGTTCCACGACGCCTGA
>JAGDQP010005365.1:31679-78808 GCA_022664845.1 Lepisma saccharinum
GGTTTGAAACATATTATATACTGCCGCCATATACCACAACAACAACATCATCATCATCAACAACAACAACAACAACAAACACTAGCACATTTCTATCAGTTATAAATTAACTCATTCATTCACACACCTGTGCACACAATATTGTGTGAGGCAGTCTGATCGAATTCAACAAGAATGATGGAGAGCTGTTGCTATAGAAATGTGTGTGTGTTTTTTAATAAATGGGTCGATTACAAATATCTGGATTTAATTTCTGCTAGTAATATGCTACTGTATTCCCTTTTAAATATTACGCTTGATTGCATTTTCGTGAGCTCTGAAGGCAACGAGTTCCACAACCCTGTTCCAGTTGCAACAAAAGCCTTGCTGTACTGGCATGTTCTGTGTCTCGGTATAACTAAAAGGTAATCAAATCGTCTGCTTCTGTGTATATCACAAGGGTGTTGAAAGACGTCTGATAGATATTGAGGACTAGTTTTCATTCCTGCCTTATGAACTTGATAGGCCATGTGAAGCATTCTTCTTGTTTTCAAATCTAGCCAGTTCAATTTTAGTCTGTGTGGTGTCACATGGTCATATTTAGTGGCCCCGACAACGTACCGTAGGCAAGAATTTTGTGCGCGCTGTAGTCGATCTGATAAAGAAGTTGGCATATCATTGTAAAAGAACGTCCCCGTAGTCGATAATGGGCATAATTAAGGTTTCAACAAGTAATTTTCTAATTTTTTCAGGCGTATAAATGTGTATGCGTTTCAGGGCGTGCAATGTGAAATAAACTTTTCTACATATTTCTTTAACAGGAGAACGCCAGAACAATGTCTCGTCCATTCTAATTCCTAAGTTCTTAAAATCTTCGCTAACGGTTAGAGACTCACCTTCTAATTTAAATTTAGGTCTATAGTTTCGATAGTTAGGTCTGTGTGTGATAGTTTCGTGTTGTTGAAAATTATTGACTGAGTTTTCCCTGGATTAAGATGGAGGCCATGCTGGCGAGAACATTTGGCTATTGCTGCTAGATCATTATTCACTATTTTTTCACTTCCCCACAGCTCATTACATATTTTAAAAGACGAAGAAACTTGTTGCATGAATAGAAATAGTTAATGTCTGAGCTTGTTAACATAATTACAAAACCAACATAACTTCTTAACTTCCAATCCAGTGTTTAAAAGTAAAATCTACAAAAATTACAAATACAATCCATTTACTCCTTATTGCTGGAAGTGCCTTATTTAAAATTCAACAAATTTAGAATTTCAGAATTAAGACTTACCTATTCATACACTAGTGTCATTTTTTGGCATTTACCAAAATACAGTAGTGTAAAATCTCCAAGATATTTTGGAATCATATATAAATATTTAAGTATTCTAGACTTTAAATAGTAGAACTTCATACACTGTATGATTCACTTATTATAAAAATAATGAAATCACGACGGTTAAGATGGGCAGACCATGTATCTCAGAACGGGAAAACACGAAGATTACATTTTACCGTGGTTGGTAAGACCGCGACGTCGCACAGTCGGACGAAAACACCAAAACCACGGCGAAATTAATGCCACTTGAACGCTGAAGAAATGTTGGTTGGATCTTTGACAATGGACTTATAAAAATGCTATATGCTTTACATTCGCATAGTATAAGGGATATACCAGGGTGTCCCATAAGTTTTCCGCTATATGACAACATGAACTTTAGGCACCCCTGCACAAAGTAGTGAGTAACTGCAACACAGCAACCGATATACCACTGTAAGGAGGAATGTCCCCTGGTAGATAACCATTAATGGTCGCTTTACTTCTCATTGCAGGTGGTCTTTAGATGTGAAATATGGAGCAGCAAAAAACACTGATTCGTGAGCTCCTGCTGTATATGTTTCAACTGGGACACACAGCCCGTGTAGTAGCACAAAACATCTGTACGGCGAAAGGGGAACGTACAGTGAGTTACGACACAGCAAAGGTGTGGTCCCGAAAGTTCAAAGCGGGTGAACGACTTGTCAGATAAAGAACGTTCAGGGCGACCCCCAACTATCAACACGACGGCTGTACGCGAAGCTGTGGAGGCGAATCCAAGCACCAGCACCCGCAGGTTGGCTGCCGAAGAGGGTTCTCCAAAATCAACTACACACAGAAAATTGGCAACAGTTGGCAAGGTGTACAGACGATGTCGAGTTGTCCCGCATGAACTCACTCCGGAGCAGGCACAGCACAGAGTGGAAGTGTGCAAGGAACTGTTGAACAATCCCATGGATCAGCGTTTCATTAAACGAATTGTGACGTCAGATGAAAAATGGGTTTATTATCGGAATCCAGACACCAATAATCAATGGTTGGACCCAGGCCAGGACGCAGCCCCCGTGATGAAACAAGAAGGACGGTTTGAACACAAAGTGATGCTTAGTGTATGGTGGAATTTCGAAGGTCCTGTGCACTGGGAACTTGTTCCTCATGGTTGTGATGTACTGTTAGCAACTGTAACGCATGTATCAAGCTGTGTCACAAATATACCCCCATTTGATCAACTGCAAATGTCTGTTGGTGCAGCAGGACAATGCTCCTTGTCATAGGTCTCGTGTTACCCAAGAAAAATTCCGTAACTTGGAAGGTGTTGAACTGCTACCACATCCAGCGTACAGTCCGGACTTAGCACCTTCCGATTACTAGTTGTTCCGTGCAATGGGGCACTTCCGTCGCGGTAAAACATTCGCCAATGAGGATGAGGTCCGGCGTGGGATACAAATGTTTTTCGACCAAGTCCAAAGACTGGTATGCACACGGCATTCGCGATTTGGCAGAAATATGGTTATCTACTATAGAACACAATGGTTTGTATTTTGCAGAATAAAGTCTCTTCTCCATTAGTTCATTACATTTTTCTGTCCCACGTGGTGCGTGGAGGGTTGGGTTATTAGGTTTCCTCTGGTACAAAACAAAAGCTGTTGATATCAAGGTTAGTTTGCTTGTTTTGAAGTAAATGTAATTTCTAAGCATTGTATAAAAATAATTATCAACACTATTAATAAAACGCAAGAAACGTACTTCAAAGAACGCCGAAATAAACGTAACCAAAAAGGCGTAATTAGTAAACTATGATGATAATGATCGGGGTTCTACCAGGAAGCAGGTCCAGACCCAAAGGTTCCTGGGCAAATGTGAAGCCATTGTCTTTCATCGAATGAAGACGACATTCTAAGTTCGCTTGGGAGTGTCATAGAGGACCCACTTTTCGTCACCAGTGAACAAGCATCAAATATGGATGTGTTCAGGTGTCGAGTGAACAAGGACAAACAGGTTTGTTACTCGTTGTTCCTTGTTGGCTGCCAACAATGTGTGGGGAGCTGCCACTTGCTTAACCTGTATGACTTACCTATTCCATGCAAGTGCAGTCTGACTGTTTCAGCGGAAACATGGAACCTTTCTGCAAGTTTTTCACACGTTAGACCACCATCCTCCTCGATGGCTGCTTTCGGGCCTCGTCATCCAACACATGTGGTCATCCACTGTGAGGTTCATCAGCAAGGCTCACATCTCCCGAACGGAATTTCTGGAACCAATGTCTGGCGGTGCGTTCGTTGACGGCATTCTCACTAAATGCCTGGCATATGCGGCGACTTGATGCGGCAGCTGACATGCCCACTTTAAAGTCATACAACCAACACACGCGAACAAGCTGCTTTGATATATCAATTTCTATTTTACACTGGACGAGCTATGACTGCTGTGTGTGAGCACCGTGCCTGTATTACTGAAGATCGATGGTCAGACTAACTACCGATCGCTTGGCAGGCACGTGTATCATTTCGTTTCCTCTCTGTAAGCGCATGATTAATGGGACGTCTAAAACGGCAAAAACTTTTTTGGTTACCTTGTATTATTATTTCACCCTCCCCTCTGATTCTGCACCCTCTTATTTCTTCAGGAAGCCCCTTACCTGCTCCCAGTAACCTTCGCACTTTCTTCTCTATTTGGTGTTTTCTCCATCCCATCTAGTCATTTTCACGCCTCCATAACCTGGCCACACTTTCACCTTGCATTCTGTTGACATATGGTGTTTCCTTAACACCAGTCCGCTCTGTCCATTTTCTCTCCTACCAGTTTAAAACGCTATTGCGAAACGTACTACTTATCTATTGTGTTTGTAATGTTATTGTACAGCTGTCTCAAGAATCTACCATGTAAGTATCCTTTTTTCTTACCTGTTTTACCATTTTATAGATTATTATTCTTGGTAGAAAAAAAAGGTACTTACATATCAGAATACCAAAACAGGCGTACGGGAACTTCAAAAACACAACAGAAAAGAGGCAACGTTTCGCAAAAGCGTTTTCACATGGTAGGAGAGAAAATGGACAGAGCGGACAGGTGAGGGACTTGTGCTAAGGAGACGCCATTTTGCCAACTGATACTGGGTAACAGTGTGGTCAAGTTATGGAGGAGGGAAAATGACTAGATGAGTTGGAGAAAACATCAAATGTGGGAGACAGTGCGAAGGTTACTAGAAGTAGGTAAGGGGCTTCCTGAAGGAATAAGAGGAGGAAATAATAATAATAAAGACGAAGGGGAAAGGGAGAATAAAGAAACAATATGGGATAAAAGTGCAACTAGAACGGAACGAAGAAGAGAATGGAAGAAGAAGAAACTGCACAGCAGGGAGTTACATACAGTTGAGTCCCGGTTGATAGTTAGCGGAAAGGTTAGAGAGGTACGTCTGTTCCCATCTTTTTCTAACTGTGGCAGGTGAGTCAGAATTCAGAACTTTCAGGATGCTGACTCGAAAGGTTTCGTCAAAGGTGTGCAGCCGTGATAAGAAGTGTGTTCAGGTATGGGGAGGTGCGGAAGTTGTGATTTGGGGGAATAGCGATGCGTTGATGCGGATAGTTAGATGTGTTTGGGTTTCGCCAACGTAGAAGGCCGAACATAGGTTACAGAGTAGGAGATAAATGAGGCTGGAAGATATGCAACTGCCAGAGTGTTGGACAGAGTAGGTCCTGTGAGTGACAGGATGTTCGAAGGTCAGACTGGGATCAAAAATAGGACAGGTTCTGTACATAAAATTACAAAAACAGTACGATATCGCTCTCAGCTACATTAACGTTATGTTTTCACTGTAGCCGAACTAGAAAAGCAATTATTTTACATAACTTGTAGCAACGGCAGCTGCCGACAGAAGATGTACACAAACGCATGCCAAAATGTTTTATAAAATGGACAAATGTATTAATCGTTATGTGTTTCAAGATCACAAACGCAGTTGTTTTTTAGATTTCGTCCACTGTGCGTCATTGGGATGACAATATTAGAAGGGATCTTCGAGAGGCAGATGTTCATGATGGAAACTGGCTTGATCTTGTCCTGGATAGAACCTAATGGCGAATGTTTGTTACGGCATCGATGAACTTGTTAGTTCCGTAAGCCATAGAAATAGTTTGACTTTGAATAGCAATATGCCACTGTTTCCACACCAAGACAAAAGACACAGTTAACTTCCAATTTCCGCACATTTTTGCCTCCAAAAAAGTGTCTGAAGATCAGATATGCGGAAATACATTAAAAAGGTACATGGAAAATATTTATAGCATTCTGTAATACTCGTGAGTTCCTTTAACTCCGCGGAACTTGAAATCTCGAGTACTACGAGTCATTTACCCTGCAACTTGACGACATTGGTCTCCTTGTGATTGCCGTGTTCATAACATCTCGAACCCGGGATGCCTCGTAGTAACAGATCGGCAATTTACTTTTTCCCCATATGTAAAAGTATCAGTGAAAATCTGACAGACAGTAAAAGAGAACACGAGGTTCAATGAGATGACAGCCATAGAGAGAATTAACTTCTGTTTTCAAGTTTGGGTGCAGGGAGGCTGGAAGAACGAGGAATGGTTGAATACATATACCTCACCCTCGTAATCTTTAGTTTAACTCGTCTGAGTACAGAAATACTAGGTGTTCTTCGGAAACGTGACAAAGATTCTTTTTCATTCAATTCTAACGCTCTTGACACGCCTCATTCGTCAAAATGATTTGAAGATGTTTATGGCTTACTTTTTTTGTTTCCTGAATCGTAGAAGATAACAATAATCTGACTTCATTACCAAATTCTTCGTCTTACGAAAAAATAATATATTTGTCTTAGATGTCACAAATATTAGACTCTCAAAGGAAAATGTAACACCACTGGTCCACAATTTAGGAGCTATTCTGCCATCAATGTCTCAATTAATCAACCTAAGTGTTCCATACAAGTATTCTTACGATTCTATAGTACTTATGAAATTTGAATATTCTTTAGACAACTCTGGTTCAGGCAGGGTACGGGGAGGATGTTGGAAAGTAGTCGGCCAGGGTTTATTTTAGATATACAATCCCGGTATCTGCCTGGTGTGACCATGGAAAATCTTAGTCAGGATAGGCAGCCACTGGGATCGTTCCTATGACATTCCGATTGCTAATCCAACGCTTTCCCAATTGAGCTACGGATGCTGTGTCTGTAGTGCAGTACTTATGCATAAAGCGGTTTCAAAACTAGTTTGACGATTTCAAGCAAGAATATGAAAACTTTACTACAGTATTTTACTATTTTGTGCTAGATGCCTTACCATAATAAGAACAGGAGCTGCAAACCACCAACAAATTCTGAAATACAGAGACGGATATCTCCCTGTCATTTCTTGTACATTTCTAGAAAGACGATCTGCTCCATAGAACCACGAAACAGCAATTACTTCAAAGAAGGCAAGGTACATAATGGAAATAGAAGCTGCATAATGGTCAATCAGTTGGAAGAAAAATATCCCTCCCTGCAAAAGAAAAGAAATGTTTAAAATAAAATAAAAATAATGAAAATGTTTATAGTAACTCTACAGTGGTCGTCTCATATATGCAAAGAACAGTTTTAAAAGGATACATTCAATATTTCAGAATTGTAAAAGTAACTTCATACGTTGATTAATATAGCATGGAAAGTGTATGAAATATATGCAGTATTCAGACATAAAACTTCTCTCTAACAGCATATTCGTAAAGTCACGGTAGAATTTCAAACGAACACACAATTGCAATGAAATACGATACACACACGATGCAAATATGAAATGAACAAGGAACTCTCAAAGTGTTTCCTTGTAACGTCCGGTAGAGAAGAGTTGGGAAAGAAAAGGAAGAACAAACGGGTAAACACTTTTGAGAGTTCCTGCTTGGTGTCTGCTTCGCTTGTCTATGTTTCGTTGGGATAGTTTGGCAATTTGAAAATCTTCCATGACTTTATGAACAATTTGGCTATACAAGCACTGGACGTTAGAAGAAAATACTTAGCGGATTTCTCTTTTATTTAGTACTTCAATGTCTGGTGTGTGTATTAGGTTTCGTTGGCCATTTGAAACCCCCACCATGACTTTACCAAACTGTATATCAAGTTAAAGATTAGACTACTGGAATAGATTACTGCTTTCTACGAAAGATAAAATATACTGTATAGATACACAACCGTGGTTCGTATTCGCCAAATAATAGGGATGACCTCGGATTCAATCCCGGAGCACGTCCTCAGGCTAAAATTTACCATAGTTCGTCTCACTAGCCAAAATTGGGATGGTACCTTGAATTTAGGTCAAAGTCGCTATCTTCTTGTTCTTATCCAACGCACAGTGAAGTTATTGACAAGACTGCCCGAAGCCTTTTGCTGCTTTAAGGACCATAAATTATAAAGTGACCATTTTTTCCATGTTCTTTTCGAGGACATGTAAAATTTGGATCATCAATATGGACGAAAACCAATAGTACACTATATAGTGTGTCCCTAAAATAATAGGACAAACTTTGGAAGATGATTATTCACGTCAAAACACGAAAAAAGTTCCTTTGAACAAATTTTGAAACATACGAAGTTTCAGAGCTACAGGAGCTCACAGTTAAGGTGGTATCGTCACAAATGACCTCATATCTCTACAAGTAGTGACGTAAGGGATGTCGTTTTAGGGTCATTCCATGTCAAATGATCCAGTGCATGAGGAAAATATAACCCATTTTTTTTTTTATATAGCTTAAATTTCGGTGTGTAGCTTCTGCTAGTCATATAAAGGAAAAGTTTGAATTATTATTGCAATATGTTAAGTAGTTTAGAAATAACAGTGGTTTGAGAAAGTGTATAATGTTCGCTCGATGCACCTGGTTGTACTACTATGCTACAAAAAAATCTGCAGAGCACCAGAACGAAAAACGGAACAAGACCTTTAAACTTTTTACAGTATTTTGTATGTGTCATTCTAGTAACTTCTGACTTCCGCCCCTTCACGATTATATTGTTAAGGCCATGCTAATTAAAACAAATATCCATGCTCCTGGTGGGATTCGAACCCGCGAACTGTAAGTCGTTGGCCTAACGACTCAGACCACACGGCTAGGTGGCCGGCAAAGTCAGTCTGATCATCTAAGTCAGGCACCAAGTAAATGCCGGAATGATACATACTGTTAGAGAAGTTAAGTCAGAGATTGGAGTCAAAATATTCAGATCAGTGATCACGGCTGAAAAAAGGGAAGTTAAACGATTTCTCTTTAAAGCGATTGTCGGTAAAATTCAACTGAAGTCAGAGTTAATAGGATATAAGCTGTCTAAGAAATACTGCTAGCATGCGAATGATGAAACTTACGAATGAGATTCTGGAATTGCAGTTGAATATTTAGTACGCATAATCTTGAATTTATCGTGACAATTTAGATGATTTGAATAACCTAATTAGGTCAGGTATGGGAAGGCTATTCTTTAAGAGCTTGTGTACGAGTTACCTAGCTACAGATTGTTGGATGTCACACTAGATGTTTCAAAATATGGTATTATTTTAGTATTGGTTTTGAATAAAGTGAACTTTGTGCCCTTATGAGAATCATCTGCCTGATTAGTTTATAGATGCTAATATAATCGATAATAAGATATACTGATTCACAGTTATAATTTTTGGCGACGATGTAACGGCACTTACGTTTGTTCCATAAAAATTCAGTGTTTACGCCTCCCCTGAATTGCATTATATAGATGACATCGCGGATAACATTTTGGCCATTTAGAGAATTATACTTTATGTGTAACGCTATGGATTCGAAACTTAATGTTATCCGCGATAATTAAAACAACAATCAAAACTTTCAAAAAGATAAAAAACATGACAAATAAATGTAAGGAGGCGATACCAAAAACAATGATTGGACAACAAAGTTATGAGGATACTGAACTTAAATTCACAAGTTTCAGTCAAATGTTACCATGTGTGGTAGAAGGCACAGTAAATGAGAAATCAGTAGTTTTTTAAATCGATACAGGGGCAGCTGTAAATATTCCTTCTGAAAGTACTTATGATAAGATCAGTAAATCATTACAGTTACAGGAGTCAAGTTTACCCTTACACACAGTTAATGGCCAGGTATTGCCTATTTTAGGTAAAGTCAATTTGTTATGTAAGGTCAATAATCATCAAGCTATTCTAACATTTTTGTACTGAAGGGTAACATCAAATATTCATTAATAGGAAGAACTGGTTTACAACAGTTGTGGCCTCATTGGGGAGAATCTTTTCAGCAGGAAATTCCAGGGGTTGCTCCTAGACATTATTCGGAGATTAATCTACATAAAGCCTTTTGTGTAAAAGATTCAGCGAGTTTAAAAAATAAATTGATTACTAAATATAAGAATGCATTTGAGCCAAATATATCAACGCCTGTAAAAGACTATGAAGTAAGGGTAGTTGTAGTGAAATCGGCCACACTCGTTTTTCCTAAACCGTACAAAATACCTTATAGTTTACAGAATAAAGTACAACAAGGATTAAAAGAACTACAAAGGCAAGGCCTTATAGCGACAATTCAATATTCATAGTAGTAATTTCCAAGAAGAGTGCCTCAGAAATTCGAATATGTGGCAGATTACAAGACTACAATAAACAGATGTATGCAAAATATGTCATATCCTATGCCTACACTGGAGGATATTTTATCGAAACTTCAAGATGCAACAACATTTATAGTTTTGGATTTGAATCAGGCCTACCTTCAGCTAAAGTTAGATGATGAGGCTAGGAAGATGTCAGTAATAAATACGCCTTGGGGACTATATGAAAATTTGCGTTTATCCTTTAGGCTTTCAAGCTCTGAGTTTATTTTTCAGCGTTTTATGGACACTATGTTAGCAGATTTTCCATTTGCCCAAGCTTTTCTTAATGATGTAAAAAATAGCGGCAAGTATTTTTATGATTGTTATAGTAATACATGTCAGGTGTTAGAAAAATTCCGTTCTCAAAACATCAAAGTCAAATTAAATAAATGCCATATCTTTGCGACACAAGCTGAATATTTAGGACATTGTATTTCAGTAGAAGGATACAAACCCTTACCAAAACATCAAGAATCGGTGCTAAAATGTCCAGTGTCTAAAAATGTTACTCAATTAAAATCTTTTTGGGTATGGTCACGACTTTGCTAAGCATTTACCCAACTTATGTTCTCGCATACATTTGTTGAGCATCAACAAGAATTCGATCACATCAAAACAGCGATTGCTAATTGTAAAGAATCAGTTGGAAGTTGTTGTAATTAATGATGCCAGTTCTTTTGGAATAAATGTCCAATTATGTAACAAAGGTAAGGATGGTAAATTAAAAACAGTATTCTGTGCCTCCACGACGTTATCATCAGCCGAAGCTAACTACTGCCAGTTTTAAAAAATAAACTTTGGGTTTAGTATATGTAGTAGGAAAATATCAGCAATATTTATACGGTATGGCAGATTTTTTACGGTATGAACAGACTCGACACCTGTACAAATGATTTTTGGAGCAGACAAAGCATTAGCTTCTACCGTACACCATTTGTTAAGATGGGCATTGATTTTATTGGGTTATTGGTATAAAATAATTTATTCTAAACAAGTAAAAATTCCAGATTGCCTGTCCCGATTGCCATTACCTACAGATACTGATGATCAAATACATTCGGACCAGTATGTTCTAAATTAAAATATAAACGAAAATTCATTATATTTTAATGAAATACAACTTAGTATCCAACAAGACGAAAATGTTAACTTTATTATCCATCCCGAATCTGCAATTTGCAGACCATGAAGGATTACATATCTTTCAATTCAGTTCTCGCTCGCAAATATTTTAAGTGAAAGAAGAACTGAAACTCTGTTATTAATAAATTAGAAACAAAAGGAAAGTTAGAAATGAAAAAAATATGTTTATATTGAAATTCTATATTCATTGTCAACAAAATGTTTCTTTCCAAATAAACTTTTGTTCATTTTTCAATTTTCCAATCAAAATCTATATAAATTCAAGGTTATTATAATTTACTTCTCAACATGTTATAATTACAGGGAAAGCAGTTTTATAAATTCTTTACAAGAACATCTAATGTAAATACAGTCATTTATTTATTTTCGCCTTATTTATTAAGGCGGAGTTAAGATCGCTAAACCTCTTCTTCCATTCAACCATAAATAGAATTAGTGCATAATGACACATATAAAGATAGATATAACTAGAAAAACTCACAGAAAAAAACCTTGCAAAACCACAAAAACGCACAATAAAATAATGTCAGTAGACTATACAATAATTAACAGCTAAACCAGTAGTAAGCAGACTGCCCGCATTTTTATATATGAAACTTTTGCTATTCATTCACGGGAAAAAGTATAAACGTAGATTAAATATTAACAGAAACAACACTACTACACATATATGTCACATACAATCCCGCCTCCCCCCCACAGAAAATATCGTCGCAGTTCCCTTCCTTAAAAGGGAGAGGGAGTTGGCAATGGCTACGGCGACCTGCAAAATAAGTGTCCGATTACCATGTTTTTTTTTATTATTTATTTATTTATTTATTTATTTATTATTAAATGTCAGATACAGCTTGAGTTGCCATTTTACACAGAAACAAAATAACAAGAGGAATATCTTTTTTTCTAGGAATATCGGAGGAACATTTTTCACACATTTCTAGGAATATCGTAGTTTCATGTGGTTTCTTCGAAAAAATTACTCAATAGCCCCTTCAACATATTTCATAGAACTATGAAGGTACTTAAGTGAAAACCATGCGTGCAATTTTCTGTTTAGAAATTAGAATTATTATAATGAAAAGTTCCATAAGAAAGTTGTTACATGGGCTACTAAAACATCCTTTATTTCTAAGAAAAAATACGTCGGTTATTTACTTTTACTATGCCATGTATTATGTTTAAGGGGGTTTGAGTCATATTTTCGAAGTAAGCACATAAAACCATGATATTCGTAGAAATGTTTGAAATCCACGTTAAATTGAATGCTTATTTTGTAGGCTGCAGTAGCCAAGTCCCTCTCCTTCTTAAATGTCATTCTTAACAAGGAACTCTGGTAAAGTCATGGTAATAACGCACGGGGGGAGGGGGGAAGTATATCAAATAGAACTTACTGAGCTCAACCCTCGGGAATGTTGAACTTCAATACGTAAAGCTTTTTGTCCCTTATCCTAGGAGAGTCTTCTGGTGTCGACAAAGAGTTAATTTAATATGGAATGTACATGTTAATTGTAGATTATGTTGTTTTCGTGTATATGTACAAGTAAATATGTGTAAGTGAAAGAAGAAAAGGACATTATGCTTAAAATATACACATCTTAACTCCCGTCACTAGTAAAATTGGTTGAGTGGTAAAGTTATCTTTACCACTCCATTTATAAGAACAATAATAAATTTCAGGTATATAAAAAGCCGTGTGGCTCCAATGTTTACATACATTAACAGTCTGGACATTCACACGCTCCGAAACGTAACGTTTGGAAAATCTTTCTTTCGAGCCTACAAAATTTGTTCGGATCCCCAAGATTTAGACACGGAAATCAAATGCATTTTATCCATACGAAAAGACAACGATTATTCACACAATCGACTAAAGTCTTGGCGTAAATCCGTGCTATGCACTTTCAACAGGGCACAAATACAGATTATTGTAAATATATTAGGATGTCCATCCTTCCTAAAATTACACGACAATTACAGAAAGTAAAAAGAATTGCATAACAACAGTTTTGTGTGTAACAAACACACTTGAAAAAATCATATACAGGATACGAGGGGTACTTCACAGATAATAAGCAAATAGGAGGAGTAAATAAAGGTGTGTGTAATTGCGGTAAGACATACACTAAAATGCGATAGCGGGAGGAAACTAGTTGACGCGCTAACATCGCGGCAAACCGGCTCGAAGCAGTTACAGTGTGATCAGTTGGACTTCTGTGAGTGCAGTGTAACGTCATATACCGTGATGATGGCAACCCGACAGGAATTATCGATGTTTGGGCGCGGGATGATAGTATGTGCTAGACGAATGGGGCATGTGATTTCTGAAGTCGTCCGGACACTGAACTCTACTCGCTTCACAGTGTCAAGGGTGGACCATGAGTGCAACATTGGACGAATTACGACCCATCAGGGACAACGCAGTTGGCCGCCCACGGGTGCTGAATTACCGCGACCGGTGACGTCTAGGCAGACTCGTCAGGGTAAATATACAAGAAACAGTGTGTGATCTAACAGCAGGAATCAATGCAGGACACGACGTGTCTCAGAGCAATTTTGGTCTCCATGGGGTATCGCAGCCCAAGACCGACACGTGTGCCGATGGGCTCGGGAACACGTGAATTGGGCCTTAGAGAACTGGCAACGTGTAGCGTGGTCAGATCAGTCACGTTTCCAATTGTCACATAGGGTCCGGGTGTGGCGCAGATCCCATGAGACCATGGACCCAAGTTGTAAAGATAAAAGATAAAAATGAATTGTATGGGCGGTAACAGCACTATGGCTTACGCCCGTCCCGATACGGGGGAAGCCCCTTATCTTTGTCACGTCTAAAAATAGCTGTTAACTAAAATGATAAAAGCTGAAGATGTAAGCTCTTCAGAAAAATAAAATCGTATTAAAAACTAAAGATGTATATTGTCTTTAGCATAAAAGTTAAAAGTGTGAAGGCTGTAAATAGGCCTTCACAAAAATAAAATAATACTACATAAAACTTAACAGCTATGTGACATAATCATCTCAGAGAGACGGAGATAAACCTGTCTCACGGACATAACTAAAAACTCTCCGCAACATACCTGGTTCATCCCCTAACAATGACGCCATCTCATTGGGGATGTTATAACGTTGTCTGAGATGATTGTATCCGGGACAATCTAAAGCACGTGACGAATACTTAAAACCACATTGCAATTAGTACAATGTGGTGGATCCAATCGGCGTAACAAATAACCGTGTGTCAGGCGACTGTGTCCAATACGTAGACAACATAAAAGGACTTCTTCACGCCTACTATCTCGGCAAGATGGTTTCCATGGAGCAACAGTTACCTTAATTTCTTTCACTTTATTAACAACTACGTCATCCCATCGTCGCTGCCATTCATTCCGCGTAACCTGCCTATAATATATCATGTTCTGAAATGGGACCTGCGGAATATCAATGTTAGCTCCTAAAGAGGCTTCACGAGCAGCTTCGTCTGCCAATTCATTGCCATGGATACCAACATGACTTGGTATCCACGAAAAGACAACCTCACCACCGGCAGAGCAGATGGCGTGTGTCTTACAGAGAATATCTTGCACGAGCGGATGTTTAGAATACATATTGTCGAGGCTTTGAACAACACTCTTCGAATCTGTACAAACAAGCATACGGTTGAAACCATGAACAAGACTAAACTCCAAAGCCTTTAAAAGAGCATACAGCTCAGCAGTAAAAATACTGGCTTTGGGATTAAGACAAAATTGACAGGCTTCCCCTTCTACAACAAACGCGCATCCAACAGATTCATCTGATTTGGATCCATCGGCAAAAACTGAGATAAAACGTGGGTACTGACTCTGCAAGGCAAGAAAACGTTGCTGGAATTCAATCATGGAGGTCTCCGATGGACCCAAGTTGTCAACAAGGTACTGTGCAAGCTGGTGGTGGCTACGTTATGGTATTTGTTTACTTGACGTGGTTTGGATCTAGTCCGCTTGAACCGGACATTGACCAGTCAGCGCTATGTTCAGCTGTTTGATAACCATCTCCAGCCCTTTATGGACTTCGTGTACCCTGCCAACAATGGGATTTTCCAGGATGGAAATGCGCCATGTCACCGGGCCGCAATGGTGCGCGACTACTTTGAGGCAAAATTCTGGTAATTTCCACCGCATGATTTCGCCCCCTAGATAGACGGACATGAACCCTATCGAGCACATGTGGGATATCATCGAAAAGGCTATTCGTGCCCACCTGCAACAACCACCGAATGGACGGCAATCAAGACTGCATGGCTGCATATCTCTCCAGCGGACTACCTGCGACTTGTCACGTCCCTCCACATCGAGTTGCTGCACTTTGCCGTGCTCAAGGGTTCCCAAATGTTTTTAGGTAGGTATCCCATGATCAAGCGCTGCTTGTGTGTAAAAATTAGCGAACATGAAAGGGACTCCAAATCCGAAAAATCTGTATTCGGCCTTTTCCAACACTTGAGTTTCAAACAACATCAAATTGCATCTTCAAGGGTAATTTATAATGCCATTAGCAACTTAGAGAGATTTGTTGTGAAAGCCTGCTCCACAATTTAAAATAGGCCGGAATTAACCAGTAACTGGGAAAATTTACAAAAGTCTTGGACCTTCTTCATGGATGAAATACTTAGCGTACATAAATAATAACATTCAAAATAATACCACCTCTTCACTTAAGACTCTTCTAATATCAGTTTAAGTAAACACACAAAACAGGTTCAATAATTTTATTACAATTCGTACATTTATTCGCAATAACGTACATATCTTGTAGTTCATGCACTTTTCGCTCAGCATATCCACAAACTTATTTAGTAATATTTTCAAGCAACATTGTCCTCTTCCACGTTCTAACAACATTTATAAAACAGCTGAATACAAGATTCCAGTGTTTAATAGTGATGGCAGTGATAGCATATACATATAATATGTTAAAAGTATATGGACTGGATAATATATTTATGACTGAGGTGGTTGAATTACTATTATAGAAAAACGTACCTACTATACTGGATTTAACCCTTTGTATTAAGTAAATCAATCTTATTCTTAGACATAGAGCAAAACTAGATATTCTTGCTTTATTTCCAATAATATGTAGTATGCGAACTGCACATATGAGCTAAACATACCTTTGCCTACACTTTGCTCATTACATCTTAAGCACATTTATATATTTGATCAACTTGGAGAACATCATTGAGTAATATCGCTTCGATAGAAATATTATTTCCATAAGTTTAACCATAAATTCATTATATTGTGTTGCTCATATATCGTAGAAGTATTTCCACATACTGAAACATCAGACAGAACAAACTAGAAACAAGCAATAACAAATAAAGAACGAAATGGACAGTCATCTTCTTCGTAAACAATGCTTAATTCAACCTTTGGTTTAAAACAGTTAATTTGAGCTATTCTCTATCCTAATATATGTTAAGCACAGTTTATTTGTCTTCTTACATTTACACATATTAACTTTTGCATATACACGAAAAACAACATAATCTACAATTAATATATATATCCACATCCCATAAACCTTTATCGACACCAGAATACGCTCCTAGGTTAAAACGCGAAAAGCTTTGCTTATTTTAAGTTCAACATTCCTGAGGGTTGAGTTTGTTTTCAGATTCTATGAAATACCCATAAAACAAAGGACTAGAGTGAAAAGTATGCACAACTAACTATGCATGGTGAAAAGTTTAAATAAAAATTGCAATGCTTCCTTTCGTACCTGAGTTATATTTGGCAATCCAAATAAAAAGGAAACGATGCAGACGATGAGTACTAAGAATTCATGGCATTTCAAATGCTTCTTAATCCAGTTGGGAAAGCCATCTTGAATTGAAGTTACCACAACCTCAACTGTAGCAAACTGAAATTGTAAAATAACCGATATAACATACTGTAATTGGTAACAAACTAGTATTACTGTAATTATTAATTGAAATTGAGGAGGTCCCTGAAATAAAAACATTTAACGCAAGTTAGATTTAATAGGATAATTGTTCCCGTAGCTAATCATATTGCAAGTTAGACTGTTTTAGCGCATCCATATAGTATTCAGTAAATTTATCCTTATATAACTAGTTAAACCTGGAAAATTCCATAAAGTAACTAAATAGCAGCACAGTATAGAAAAACACTTGACTAGTCTGTTCATAATAGAAAGTGAAACTTTTAATTCCTTTCTCTTGAAATACATAATTTCAATTACCTGGTTTTTTTAATTCCTAAGAACTAAATTTAACTCGAATAGCACAAAAATACTTTATGACAGATGCTTCCATTTCTTTGTTAAACAGTATTTAGTATACGTATCTATATATTATATATATATATATATATATATATATATATATATATATAAATAAATAAATAAACATTATACTTCGAAATCTGCCACCTAGAACTGTTGTTTGTCATATTCAAACACTGATTGTGTTCAATATATTTAGTCGGGGACCCAAGTAAGCTGCTTTGTCTTAACCCAAAATTTCGGTATATACAATATATTTTGATGGTTTCTTTATGAAAAAAGGTGTGCTGAAAACGAATCCGATGGGTATACGTTTCATATCATTGAGCATTTTGAAATATGGCAGTCCTATAATACTACAGGTCTCTTATTACGACGTTGATCAATTTCCACTAAATATACAAAAGTTTGGTATAAAATGAAAGCTTCAGATGGTTGGAATTGAACTAAATGAGTAATATAGTCTATATGTTTCACATTCCTGAGCTTATACTACAGGTTTCATATGTGAACGGATTTGAAAGCTACATATAAAAGAGACTGAAAGAAGGTTACATATAGTCTTTGACCGATACTTCGATTTCAATCTCAAAAGTAGAACACGTATATTAGGGATCAATTCTTCGGTATCGCGTCATCATATGCCTACATTGGACACCCCCTTACCAGCACAGCAGACCTTTTTGTCTAACATATATTATTAAAAAAAAAAAAAGCTTATTGACATTATATACAAACACTTAGTAGAGAAAGCTGCAAGGCTACGTCCTACAAGAAGTAAGCTGGTTATAACATCATACAATACAATATCACCTCAAGTAAACAATGGTGTTGTCTCAACGAAATCTCGAGACTCATCATGAAGATGTAGATGTAATTATAATTTCACAGGCAATCTTGATAGCCATGGTGGGTGACATGGGTGTTACTGTAGTTTCAGATGACACAGATGTATTTCTGCTTTTGATGTACCACTATGCACTCAACTATTTAAAGTGTATTTCTATAGTGGAAGCCACACAAACCCAAAGAACATCAATAGATATTAAAGCATGTGTGGAAGAATATATTGCTATTGTGGATCAATTACTGGCAGCCGGTTGCGATACAATGGAAGGATTATTTGGCAAGGGGAAGCTTAATACCTTGAAGTTACTTAAATCCAGAAGTAAACTGAATAAAATAGATAACAAAAATGCATCTATCGACGATGTTATCTTGAAGCAATACGATTTATAAGATAATATTATGGTATAAAAAACAGTATGTACAAGACGCATATTTGGTTCCAAGCTTGGAAGAAAAAAATATCTAGTAACAATGTGTCATCCATGCCCAAACTTAGGACTCTTCCACCAGCAACTGAAGCATTTGGGGAAAATTTTAAACGAGCACATTACCAGGAACGTGTTTGGAAGGAAGCTCTAGAAAAGAATTCTCCTGATATGAACCTAACACACTATGGTTTGAATTTTATTTTATTTATTTATTTATTTATTTTTCATTTATGGCCTTTAGGCATGTAAGGCTCAGACCGGGATAGAGGAGAGGAAAGGATTTGGGAAAATGTCGGCCAGGACCTATGTTGAAGGTGCCATTCCGGCATTTGCCTAGAGTGACTAAGGAAAACACCTGGAAAAACCTCAGTCAGCATGGCTGGCCGCTGGGATCGAACCCACGACCTCCCGATGCTACCCCAACGCTCTACCACTGAGCTACGGTGGCTCGGTAACACTGTGGCTGGACTAACGACGAATCTTTGAAATCACTTATAGCAACACCTTTACCAAGAGGAACAGATGTACAGATGCTTATCAGAATAATGGAAACACCTGAACGAAAGTGCAACTTACCAGATTAATATGGTGTCGGGCCACCTTTCGCCTTTAGAACAGCCTTGATGCGACGTGGGATGGAGGCATAGAGGTCGTGAATGGTAGCAAGTGGAATATTACACCATTCCTCGTGCAGGGCATCGGCCAGTTCTGTGAGAGAGGATGGAGGTGGAAATCGTCGCCGGAGTCGTGTTTCCAAGATGGACCACAGATGTTCAATTATGTTGAGATCTGGGGATTGGGCGGGCCAGGGGAGGTGTTGAACTTCATCCCGATGTTCCTCAAACCACGCTGCAACAACTCCAGCTGTGTGAATGGGTGCATTATCATCCTGGAATATGGCGTCATTGTCCGGGAACAACATCCGGACCATAGGATGCAAGTGGTCTCCTAAAATTGCGACATAATCGTTGGCAGTGATGCGTCCGCGAAGTGTGACCACAGGACCCAATGAAAACCATGATATTGCGGCCCACAGCATCACCGTGCCGCCGCCATGTTTCACAGTTGGGCGGAGACACTGCAGATCATACGCTTCTTTGGGCGTTCTCCACACATAAACACGGCCCGTGGTTTGGAATAGGGTGAATGGTGACTCATCCGACCATACCACACGTTTCCAGTCGTCAACGGTCCAAGTTGCATGGTCGCGGCACCATTTGCGGCGTGCTAAAGCGTTCTGGTCCCTGATGAGAGGTTTGGCCCGTGCAACACGACCCCGTAAGTTCATGTCATGTAATTCGCGGCGGACTGTGATTGTCGAAACAGGTTGGGGGAGGTGCTGATTGAGTTCCTCCGTCACTTGCGCCGCAGTGGCACGACGGTTCCGCGTGACAATGCGCTTTAATACCCGGCGTGCCCTGTCACTGATGCTTTTCTTCCGCCCACTGTTCCGCTTCCCCGATGTGGTTTTCCCGTGTGTTGTGTAGGCCGTCATCACCTTCGACACTGTCCCTGGCGACACACCTAACACACTAGCCACTGCCGTCACACTCACTCCACATAACCGCGCACCAACAATTTGCCCTCTTTGAAACTCTGAGAGGTCTCCCATTTTACACTACCTCCGTCTGCTGCAGCCACTGCACACTCCTGTTCCACGACGCCTGACGTAGTATGGAGACCGACCTAACACACCACCACCAGCAGTCCGGCGCTGCGGTCACCACGACACCACTGCCAACCCATACATCTGACGTGTTGCCAACTACAGGTGTTTCCATTATTCTGATAAGCATCTATAGCTTCAAAGGATGCTTTACAGATGATCAGTTGCAATTTAGACACTCAGAAACAGAAGTTGTTAAGTCAACGGCATTTACATATGACTTAACAACTTTTGTTTCTGAGTACATCAATTCTATTGCAGATAGGATGTCTTTTACACAGTGTAAATATGCAACTGCTAATCTTTCATGTACAGGTTTTGCCAATGCTCTGAAAATGAAGAATGCTTAAATCCAAGTATAAAGACAACTTAAAATAGTCACAACGTAAATGACGGTGATCTCTCTGATGTGGAAGAGACGCAATCTCCTGATTTACTTCTGATCATAATTTTATTTGCATTAAAGTTTTCAGATTATAAAGAATATGAATGTAAAAACAAATAGTCACTGCGAGGACGCCATCAGGTATACTGCACTCATTTAGTTCAGATCCAGGCATTTAAGGCTTTCATTTGATACAATACCGAAATTTTGGGTTAAGGTACTTTGGCTCCGGACTAATCACGTTATTCTAATCTTGTATGTGAGGAAGGATTTAGCACTGGACTGGACTGATGCATAAAACTACGTTGATTTGAAAAAAATAGAATGTTTTATACAATTTTATCACCAGAAACAGAATTACTTCATAGTCACCTACTTTTCTATCATCAATTTTTACTAATAGGTTAGCTGATGCTATTTTCCAATAATCCGGAACGCTGTCAGGGTAACTGAACATTACAAGTGCAAAGACTGTCGATATTCTTTCTATCGAACAATCTTAACACTCAATTTTAAAAGATGAATCACGAGATGCCACTTTATAAATGGCCAAACTCAATACAACCACATGTGCTGATGTATAATATTGAAGAATAAGATGGTTTACAATTTCACATCTAATGACTTTTACGTTCATGCATCAACTTTTTTCTAATGGAAAGAGAGTGTGGGAAGTTACGATGAAAGGCGAATCCAAATCCTTCTTTGGTTCCCTGAAGTTTCTTCCTCGTCCTTTTTCTTCACGCTTCGGTTTCTGTAGTATGAGTTCGTTTCTCAAACTTGATATACTTCCCTGCATCCCATTTGTTGATGGGTCTACTTTGATGTTCATCTTATGACAGATGTTGCTAACATTCAGAGCATTTCTTCCAAGTGTGTAAGTGAGATTCATGACATTGAAAGCTTCTTCTGCTTTAGATGAACTATCTGTTAAGGGCTGGATGATTTTTACAGCTTTCTGTGAGGTAAGAGGAAATCTCTTATTTTCTACATTCCTGTAATCCACTAAATACCTGATGCACGTGTCAAACTTTATCACTTTACTCAAGGATGAAAGTTTAGTTTCTGTCTCTAAGGTGAAGTAGCACGTCAGAAGGCCAGCTGGGAGATCCATTATATAAAATAAAGTCGACATTTGCCTGTGATGATCTCCAATTTGAAGTTCATTTTCCATGTTGCCAGTGGCACTTTGCATATGTAGTCTCTTTACAACTTCTTTGAACTTTTCATTCCTTTTCAACATAATATCTTGAAGGTGTTAAAAGTTACAGTTTCCTCAATCACGACTTTCTATTTGCCTTTAATCTCGTTCCTTAAATAGTAAACTCTCGCAGACATTCTGCTCAGTCGTTCAGCTTTTATAATAGTAGTGTCATATTATCCAAAAGATAGGGAGAGCACTGACAGCTATTCCAAAATGTCAGTCACCAAGGCAAGTTCCATAAAGTTTAGATTCTCTAAATCTGGGCAACATTCCTATTTTGTTCCAACCCAGATAAGATTTTCAAACAGCCATTCTAACTAGAAATTCATTTAATAATATTTCTACGATCTAGATTTCATTTAGATATGAAATTTATTATTTCTACGACCAAGATTTCTACATAATTTAGATATTATTATTTCAATATATTTAGTACAGTACAACTTATTATCCATATTCACACCAAGATCTTTAATCACAGATTCATTACAATCAATTGATCCCCTAACTTACAAGGAAAACTTGATGGATTAGTTTTCCTGGTAAAAAAATATACCAAAAGTTTTATTCAAATTAAGAGTAAGAAATTTTAACCTCTCCAAAACTTTTATCAAGATCGTTTTGTAGCACGAGACGATCATCAATATTTCTAGTTGATAGGTTTTACATCGTCTACATACAGCAGTAAGTCACAAGACGGATTAAGAATTAAATCATTAATACAAATTATGAATAATAGTGGTTCCAAGTTTGATGACTGAGGAATCCCAGATGTCACATTATATAACGGCAATATACTACCTTTATACCTAACTGAGATATAAACGTATCTATTCAAATGAAGGTGAGCGAAAATTTATACAAAGATAATTAATTTATTAGCAAATTATGTGGTACTTTATCAACATCTTTTTGAAAATCCAAAGAAAATAGTATTGACTTGGCCTGTATTTTGTTAGTGTATATCTTACAGAAACGCATGTTGATTTGGAAAAATACAGAAGTGAATTATTTTAGAAATATATTTATGCATGATTTATTTAAAAAATATATATTCCGTATAACATTGACAATAGAGTAGCTCGAAAATAGTTTGTTTTATAATAATACTAATAAATTTTAATTTATTTAGGATATCATTGACAAAACAGCTTACATGTTATGTCACCCGTAAGATAATTGTGAAATATATTAAAAAAGAAAAAAAAATAATACCATTAGATTGACATAATGGAACAAAGAGATGAAATGAAAAAACATAAAAATACAGTCAATTATCCTTCCATACATGCTTTTAATTCCTTATAAACTAAATCAAAATTATAATGACAAACATCTATCTGTTGATAGTATTTAATAATAATAATAATAAACTTACCTGACTGTCAAGACCAAGACATAACAACATGAAGAAAAACAGCACGGCCCACAATTGCGATACAGGCATTTTTGCAAGCGCTTGTGGATAAACAACAAATACAAGACCCGGACCTATAAGGGATCATGTTAAGTTCATTAGAAAATCGTACACATTTATTTGTTCATTCATTCAAACTTATGCTTCATAACAAATATATTATAGTACACTCGTGTGGTCAGCTTCTTATTGTAGAAAATTTTTAACATTAATAATGTTAACCCTCTATCATAAGTTCATCAGGTGAAAGAACGTAATATTTAAATGAAGAACATCGGAAAGAATAGAGATTAAGATGAGAAATGGAAAGAAGTAACTATATCTATTTCTCCGCCATTTTGCTGTATGACTTCAGATAACTGTCAAAGGTTGGCTTTAGTTTTTACGCAGGATGGCTGTCTTGTTTGTGTGTGTTGGATATGTAGTTTATTACCTCTTAGAAAATCGTGGAATTATATAGATACGTAGGTGGTGGTTAAGGTTAAAGATGCCAAAAAACCGTACGGAGATGCGCGTAATTTACATGTAGAAAATATAGAGGTAAGTGATGTGGAAAAGCAGTGAAATTTACCTATCATTGTTTATGGTCTATGAAGCTTCTCGCGCAAAATAAGACGTGTTTCTAAATCAATATGAATAAGTATATTGTAGAATACTTTAATTCTTACTGCAGCACTATTGCGTCAAAAATCAGTTATCATCGTGAGAGAACTGATTATACACTTACTCGTGTATCCCAATCTCCTCACAGAATTAACACTACCAAAAAGAATTCTGTAATTGGAAATTCCAAATATGAAATGTTTGCAGGGACTGACGAAGTTCCAAAGTTTATTATGAAAATATGTGCACATACCATTGCTCAACCTTTAACAAAGACTTTAGTCTATCTTTTAAAATTTCAGAAAAAGTCTAGGGTAAAACATTTAACAATTAAGTACTTACATTAAACTGGATCCACAGAAGACATTAATAACTATAGATATATATGTCATCTACAATTCTTCAACCTAGATGAGTAACTTATGCGCAATGGACTTCTGATGTAGTTCAATGTAAAAAAAAAAGTCTTGTTACCAAGTTTGACATGATTTTTTAATCGGTATTATCTATGACCTAATCGCAGTTTTCAGTTCCGTGATACATGAAACATTGGTATAGAGTAAAAGCATCACAAAGAACTGCTCTGAATCTTGTCTATCGGAATGAACGGATTTGGTACAAATATGTTACATATAAGAAAAAAAAAGTACACGTAACATAGAAACCACTTTTGGCAAGAGCGATGTATCATAGGGCTCGATTCTCAGGTCAGTGCTATTTCTTCTGTACACAAATGATATACCATTGTACATACAATTCAATTCACTGAATTCAATTTACGACCTTTGAATCGTCGACCTGAGCCTAAGATGCCTAATCAATTCATTTGCAAAAATTTTGTAGACACGTAGACTCGTACATGTATGAGTACGGAAATTTTACCTATTTATAATAAAATAAATAGACCCGAGAAAATGGGTGTGAATGTCATATATGTTCTGTAAATGGCTGGAGCCCACATTGGGTGGAACAGCAAGCACGCAGGTCCAGGAATACGAGGCCTTAGCGACGAATGAAACAAGATCAAAAAGAACACCGATAACATTAATGCTCCCGTGCATTGGGCCATGCTAGTCACAACACAACGTTACTGTTTTGCCACAACCCCCATGTTATCTCGATTTGGCACCACCCGAACATTACCACCTTTCACGCATGAAAAATCTGCTGAAGGGTCGGAGATTTGAGAATGCAGAAGAGCTTGAGGTTGCTACAACGGCAGCGCTTCAGGTCATCACCAAAAATGGTCTGGAGGAGTGCTTCCAATAATGACAGAAGTGTGTAACAGCAGAACGGTACTTCGAATGTGACATGAAGCGGAATTCCCAATGACCAGGTATGTCTGATCTGTAATCACTTCCTGGGAACTTGCACTTCAAACATCAAGACGAATTCTGCATTAATTTAACAATGGCGCTCTGTATAAACTCAATTTGTGTTAGCATTCCAGTGGGTCTATTACAATGAAAACACTATTTTAAGTGACATTTTCCAAAGTTTGAGATATACAGCTGAAGGAAAATCAGATTTACCAAAGAGTACAACTGAACAATATTAAATATGTATAAATCAATCGAATTCGCTTTCATTCACGCTGATCACAATGAGACGGATCGCAAGTCTATGATATAGTTGATTTAAAGTAATTAATGAACCAGGGTTTATTCTTCATATATGTACAATATTCGGAATTAGCAATGAATACGAGACATCTGTATTAGCAGACGATTCGTATAACGAAAACATCAATACTACGTGTGCCTCTGCTTAAAATATTAGAAAACAAATGCGTAAACATCGTGCTATTCTTTTCTTGAGTCGCATTCTGAAGACTGACTTTGCTGTGTTTCACTTTTCTGCTAATATTCACTTAACATAAATATTAGAAGAAACTCTTATGTACGCTCAATATCGAAGTATAAAGGGCTAGGGCAAAACGGGGTATTAAGAACCAATTTTTTTGTGGAATCGGTATAAAATACAGATAGAAAGTTAATTGTGTGGGTGTGAATGCAACATACATGTTAATCACATGTAAACATCCTTCATACAACACCTCAAAGTAAAAAGTATTTTTGTCTTTGTATACTAACATGAAAAATAATAATAAAAAAAAATATATAGTAGGTGTTTCAGTGGTGCTTATTACCCCGGCTCTGGGGTATTAAGCACACAATGATAAATCTTCGGGGTATTAAGCACAATGTCATAAGGATATGAACGCAATTGCTTATGATCCTGCACCAGTACACCGTTTGATATTTAGGATGTTGGATAACACAATAGAACGAAATAAAATGCAGACATACATAAGAACAAAAACTTCATACTAAAGGCCTTAACGTGTCACAGGCTCAGGCCAGGATAGGGTGTAAGAGAGGATGTTCGAAGGTAGTAGGCCAGCGCCTAGCTTGTAGGTATAATTCCGGTATTTGCCTGGTGAGACTGAGGAAAATTCCTAGAGAAGCCTGTGAGGATGAGTGGTCATTGGCATTTAATCAATTTCATTCTCTCCAATATCCACAACAGTCCTACTGGCCTCATTTTTTCCCCAATGGTTTGTCTGATGCTATACAAAGGGTTCATCGTGCCTTAATATCGCATTGCACATCACGTTCCTTTTAAATGGTCAATGGCACGGAATCCAATTTGAAAATATAAAGAAAACCCATGCCACGCCTATTACCAGACAATTTTTGCTTCATCTGCATTATTATATTTCTACGTACACCTAATTTATTGGAATATATTCCATATTTACACTGCAATCACTACTTAAATAATAAGAGAAGCATGATGCTTAATACCCCAGATATGGTGGTGCTAATTACCCCAGCACATGCATATGCGATCTTTTTAATTCTGTCTCATTGTTACCAAAGTTTAGGTGTTGTGCAGATCATGAAATTGACAGTAGGCTTCGTAGTTCACATTAATATAAATTACTCTTATCTCCTTTTAATATTAAGTTTGTCAGCTTACTTCATCCCCCCCCCCCCCCCCCAAAGTTGTGCTTTAGCTGAAAAAATTTGATGTGACCAGTTTTTGTAACAACATTCACACCTTGTGCTCTCTTCCCGTCCAAACAGGCAATAAGTTTCTTTTATATTTTATGCTTTATTAGAAACACCTATCAATCTTGACATGCACCTTCAATTGTATCAGCTGGCTAAGAAAAAAGAATTCTGGTGCTTATTACCCCGTTTTGCCCTATTACTTCAGCTTACGTCAAGTGTGATTTTTCCGAACGAAATAAGCGAAGGTTCATGAAACGAAATCATGGAAAGTGAGCGATAGCGAACGAAGATTGGCTAGAAAAAGGCTGTGAATATATATTGTTTTCTTTGTTCTCCCCTTCACCTTTATTATTATTATTCTCCCTCCCCTCTAATTCTGTACCCTCTTATTCCTTCAGGAAGTCCCTTACCTGCTTCTAGTAACTCTCGCACTTTCTTCTACACTAGAGGTTTTCTCCGTCCCATCTAGTCATTTTCCTGCCTCCATAACCTGGCCACACTGTCACTCTGCATCTGCTTACAATACGGCTTTTCCTTAACTCCAGTCCCCCACCTATCAGCTCTGTTCATTTTCTTTCCTACCAGTTGAAAACGCTTTTGTGAAACGTACTACTTTTCTATTGTGTTTGTGCTGTTGTTGTACATCTGTCTCAAGAATCTACCATGTAAGTATCCTTTTTTTCTACCTGTTTTACCATTTATATATATATATATATATCGAATGTACCTTGTCAGTGTTATCAGGAATGTCCTATCTAAACGACTCCGGTTTTTAACAACTTACTTGTGCGAATAAAGTTACTGTTTCTCCGCTTTGGCCAACATAAAATATAATAAACAAAAGTGACTTCTTTTTGTGGATCAAGAATTGTTGGTGTGTTTGTCTTCGATTTCTTCGCGTATTTAAAAACTGTACAAAAATAAACAAGCAAATGTTTCCTACTGAATTGTAAAAATCGTGCAATTATTGGCTACATGTTGTTTACTACTGTTATTTGAATTACATTTTTACACTTGTCTAAGAACTAAGGTTAATAATAACATCAGTAAAATATGGTTTGTATATGCTCATATTATACATCTTTTCGATCTTCGCGGCACATGTAAATGTCCGCCTGTTCAACCAGTTTTTCGATGTTTAGAATCAATGTAATCTCCAACGGCAAGAAGTAGACAATTTGGCCATTTGTTCAAAGGTTCAAAACCACGTTTTGCATTTGACCAAAAGAGAGCACGGAGTTTGCACATTTTCCACGCTTCTGCAGTGGGATTCGAAGCTGGAACTTTCCGCACTCATCGTTAGTAGCTCGTTGCGCTATCCACTCAACCACGAAGTCATCTAGTGATTAGCTATTATTTTACAATTCCTTTTGTTACGAAAACAGTCTCTGAAGTAATATTTATGTGCATAGGCCTCGTGACCAAGCGTTGAACTACCAACGACGAATACAGAAAGTTCCATCTTCGAAAAAGTCCCACTGCAGACCGGTAGAGTAATAACAAACAAAATCAATAAATCAACAGGAAAGAAACTGATGAAAATAGCAACTGTTGTGAGTAATTCTCTGTCATTAAGTTCTCAGTTACGCAATCTTCATAACTGTTATTATTTAAGTCATCTTGTTGTGGAAATACTTTGACTAAATGTTCCCAGTTGATTTTATTTTCGTTTCATGTCGTATTGATATAAACTTCTAAGATCCCTGCTTTGTGTTTTGTCTTAGAAATCGCTTGTATATTAATCATCTAATAAGTTTCAATAAATTTGGTAGAATATTTTCTGTAACCAAAGTCCAATCTAATACCGAATGATTATTTCCATTTTGCGGGAGGTGCGTTTCTTTATTAATAAATGTTAAATTATTTCCACCAAGCTAGTTTTTGATTGTGCATTCTAGAGTATCTGAGTATGTGTTTCCTAACTATTTCATTTAACTGAGATTATCTTCCTTTCCTCTTTCTTTTCTAGTCATATATAATTTTTTAATGTTCTTTGAACTGTCCCCATTCTTTGTATAAAGTAATTTTCTCGCGTTCTCTAGTTCTTTACTTTATTAAACCTCAATATATATTAATATTTATGTTTCCCGGTAGTTATTCAAACGATATTAGAAGTAACTGCAAATCGAAGTTCAAGTAATGTCTATATTACACGATTCACTTACCATCGCTTACTACATCTTCTATGGTTGTCATCTGCTCTGCTGCTATATTTCCTATCGTAGCAAATGCGAAGATCCCAACAAGTATACTAGTTATGGCATTTATCACAGACACAGCCAAAGTATCAACTATAATCTGATTATTGAAACGATTATAGCTGGAGAAAGCTATAATTGAACCAAATGCTATTCCTATGGAATTGAAGATTTGCGCTGCAGCGTTCACCCACACCTGGAATAAAAACTTATAAATACACTAATCTGACCATTAACTTTTAATTAAATAAGATAAAGCAAGTAAAATGAAGGAATAATAAGGAAAATATAACTATTTATTTGTATGGATGGAGTGGCAAGAGTGATTACCTGCTTTCCACGTACAGTGATTAACCACTTGAATATACTAGGTGACGCATAAGGAAATAAAGTTGAATGGTTTGAACCAACTGTTCGTATACGCGGATGATGATTTAATAAGGGACGATATAGGTGCACTACAAAATAACACCAATGTCTTAAAAGAATCTTGCAATATCTTAGCAGAACCCTAATTTTAAACAATGCTTGTGGCGCTTACCATTTTGTCCCCCCCCCCCCCCTAGCCACTCAATTTTATTCATAATTACTGCATATATCTTGTGCGCATTTTTAAATCATACTAACGATAGACGAAATCGCCAAAAGTTCCAGTTACCCTCCGTACAAAACACCAAACTTATAAAATTAATATAAAACACTTTTCTATTATTATTATTATTACAAGTGAAGTGTGCGAAAATGTCCACTCTGTTACCTCAAACATTCATCATATTGCAGCAGAAAACTGAAGCTATATTTTTAAGAGAAGCAGTAATATTAAATTCGGACGACATTTAATTTAATTTGTTTGTGGCCTTTTGTAATCTTTGGCTCAGGCCGGGATGGTGTAGGTATCGGGATGGGGAAAGTATTGTCCAGAACCTTTAAGGTGGCATCCCGGCATTCACCTGATGGAAAACATTTAATTGAAGTAATACTTAAATCTTACATTGTAGGTTTAAATTGTTTACGGATTATAAAATGTACCCATTACTAAATCAGAAAAGTAATCAACATTTCTGCTCCCAGAGTCCATTATAGGACAAGCATATACAGTACTATAAAAACTGCTTTAAACTCTACAACATAGAGCTCCTCTTGAGAAAAATTCCTGCACATAACTTGCTAATAATATGGAAAATTTTAAGAACAGAGTGGAAAGTAACAAAGTGAACATTCTCTGAAACAAGAAATATATAAATTTCATCTTTAAATCAGAAACAATTTATTTTTTCTTCAATAAATTCAAGATCTCTTCAATACAACGCATCTTTATCAAAGTAGGTAAGAGAATCTTTCCTCTATGTGCTTTTATCGAATAAATTTTGTAAGTCAATACTTACTTGAAGGTGTAGCTGGGGACATGTGTGTTGTCCCCACTTTCTCCTTGACTTTTTTTAAAAAAAATTTTTAATGAAGTGTGTACTTCCCTCTAAAATTTCACTTCTGAGTTCTCTCCAATTTATGAAGTACATATTAATTTAATAAAAAACTTTTGATAGTTGCGTAAGATCATAGCAACCAAGCGACGCAAAATGTGAAATAGGCTGTATTATAAATAAATCTGTACTGTATGGAATAAATATTACTAATTAATGTCAGGGAAACTGTTATACCATGGAACACATTTTATGTTTTCTAAATTATAGGTTTAGGGACATTTATTTTTGCAATTCCATGTCTATGCTCTTTAACTTTTAAGATTTCTGAATTAAACTGCTTCGGTATTTGGTTTCTACTTTATTTTACGGTGTATTTATTCCTTAAAAAAATCCAACAAAGTGTTCCATGGTACAAAGGCTCGTGTACCTTTGAACACAGCATCTTGTACCTTGAAACATGCGCGTATAGTACGAAAAATCAATAAAATAACACAAATAAGTATTTTGGGAGATATTTCATTAAGTTCTCTGTTTGTGAAGTGCAAAAGTGTGTGACATTATATGAAAGAACTATTTTCATATTATTCTATTTTCTTTCATACTATATGAAAGAAGTTACAACATAACTAAGGACACGATAAAAATAGTTTAAGCACTCAAGAGATCATCAATAAGCCTAAAACAACGCCTAAGTATGTGTTTATTTGTTGGTTTTTGTTCTGGTTATGTTTTCTTAGTGTCATGTGCTCCTTAACTTTCTTCAGCTCTTCAAGGTGCATGTTGCAAGGTAAAAGATGTATCTGTTTCATGGTACAAGAGGCTGTATGAAATCACTAAACATGACGGTATATGAAAATATTACCTGTAGAATGGAAAATTTGTGCCATAGAAAACTTATCTGATTCGCTTGTATACGGTTACTGTTACAAACGAAAGAAAATAGCTACTGTACGACGCTATAAAACAACAATTAAATCTGAAAACAGTTACTTTTAACTATCAAAAATGCTCTTTTTAAAATTAAATCAACACATAGTCGCCTGAATACAACAAAAGCCACGAGGCTGCTGCCTGAAAAGCTTGACACACAACATATCCGTACGGTGAAGCCGCTATCTATCATAGGGAGTCAGAAACATGACTGTTCCACGGTACACTATGCTCAAGGTAGAACAGTCTCCCCTATAAAATAACAGATTACGGTTTCAATATACCAATTACTGTATAAAATAAACATGTTAAACTTAAGAACCTATTTTTCACACTCACAGCAATGGAAAACTAACCTCTGCTTCACCTAGTAAGCTCCACTGAGGCTTGAAAAAATATCTGAGTCCAACATCAGCCCCCTCCAAAGTCAGTGCTCGGGCTAGGAATGCTATGATTAGTACATAGGGGAATGTAGCAGTGAAGTAAACCACTTTACCAGACGACTTCACACTCTTCCAAATTGAAAAATAGACTAGAATCCACGCAACTAACAAACAAGCTACCAACTCCCATCTAATATGGCCTTGATCTTCAATTCCATCAGTAATCTGCAACACTTTGTGGCTGGAAAAAATTAACAAAATGCACTCTATTTAATATTCATTTCCATATATAAATAAATATATTACATTACCTATCTGCGTATTACATGACATCTATTTTCTTGAAATATTTAGATCTTAATGCTAGCAAAAATAATGAGAGTCTAGTCATGTGAGATGCAAAATTTTCCACTATATTTTTCCGGAAAATTTTCCTTTCTAAACAAATATCCACTTTCAAATATAAACTCCACATTAACCTCTAAAATTGATTTAATTCATGCATGGCAACATTTAAATAACAATAAATTATAACTTTCCACTAACAACTTATCATAACTGGAACCACTAAGCTGCGGCAAAGCTAATGTGCTATCCACTGCGCCACGCAGGGGCTCAAATATTTCATACTTGATAATGAAAAATTTACATTGTGTTTCTGTGTGTACCAAATGCAGGCAAAATAAATGCGTCTTAGTTCTTGAAAAAAAAAAAAAAAAAAAAAAAACTGCAATAAAATTCCTTAGAAAGAAGATTTTAATAAAAAATAAGAAGGTCTGCGCTGATTTTATTGTATTGAACTGTCATAAATCTTAAGTTCCATGCAGTCGAAACTATATGAATGTGATTAAAATGTCCGATACAATCGGATCGTATTCCTTACGTCATAAAAAGTAGTACTTTTTTTTTTTTCTTTCCTAGTTTCACTGCGCAAAGTATTATTGTCGGCCGCTTTCACAGACTCTTAATCACACGCATATTCCACATAGAAAAAAAAAACAGAAACAATGCAGACTGATTAGTTTAAAAACATCCTTTGTGCTTTGGATTTTTGCGCAGTTCTGTGTATTACTGTTTTACTGCACTACTGATACAGAACGAAGTGAACTCTTATTGCGGATAGACTGAATCTTGTGGGTTTTCTTCAGATCCAAGTTTGAGCAATCAATCAAATAACTATTAGAAACAGGTTTGAACTATTTTCTTTATTCTGCATTGTATTCTTTTTCAAATTTGAGAATGGCTAATTATAAGAAGACCGGTGTGTGGAAACACTTCAAAGAAATTCGTGAAGGAGTGAAAATTGTGGGTAAGTGTTTATACTGTGGACAAACATATGCAAACAACGCTACAAGAATGAAAAAAAAATCTGACAAAGTACAAGAAATGTCCAGAAAAAACGCGGTGCTCTTTTTCGAAAATGGAGAAAGTAGTAAGTGTTCCACAGACTAAAGTTCGAAAATTAAGTGCTTCTTCTACAGGTTCTACATCCAGTGTCAGTGATGATGACTCCTTCTCAACAGACACATATGTTACTTACATTAATGAAGTGCCTTTAGGTTTCCGTTGAGATATTCCATTTCAAAGCAGTCAACTTTATCTACATTTGTGGACAAAATAACTATTGAAGAAAAGGAAAAGCTTGATGAATCATTGGCACGCGCAATATATGCTAGTGGTGTTCCTCTTTCTATAACGGAAAACCTTTACTGGATACATTACAAACTTATTCGTCCATCTTATAACTGCCATCGCGCTACAGGCTTTCCAATCCGCTTTTAGAAAAGGAATATCAAAGAATTCAACACAAAGTAGCCGAAAAACTTGCTAGTCTCTCACTTTGATGTCAGATGGTTGGACAGATATTTGCGGTAATCCATTCATTAATGTCATATTTGCAACTCCACAGCCAGTGTTTGTGAATGCCTTAGAAACGAAAGCTTATAGTCACACAGGGGAACTGAAATATTAAGTGCAGAAATAGAAAAGGTTGGTGCTTCTAAGGTACAAGCAGTAGTAACGGACAATGCCGCAAATATGAAGAAAGCTTGGCGGATTTTCACAGAAAAATATCCTCATTTGGCAACATTGAATGTTGTTAACATAAATTCAGTTAAGAATGTCATTGAAGATTGTAAAGCATTTTTTTTTTCCAAATCACCAAGTTCCAGGACAAATTCTTAAGTTGATTCAAAGGGAAAATGATTCGAAGGAAGTATCCTTATCTTTACCTGCTGAAACCAGGTGGGGATCTGTACCCATATGTTTAGATAGCTTATTAAAATCGAAGAGCAACATTCAGTCAGCAAGTATTCACGAAGCAGTTTCTCAAAATCTGAGTAACGAAGAACTTAAAGGAAACATATACACAGGCAAAAATTTACTAACATTCAGTTATGTATACAACTAGTTTTATTGTAGTGGTACAAGCAGTCTTATGGATTATAGTTATTGCATATTATTTGAAACAGTTTATACAGTAATGCAGTCACAAAATACGTTGTACTGAAAATAAGAGAATAATAAAGAACACAATTATTATAAAAATGACAGAAAAAATACGTATATAACCGAAAAGCAAGAAATTTCTTTCTATTTTATAAATTACAATGAAGCTACTTATTGCGGCTGGCACCTTTGTACTTTTCTTTTGTACATTTGTTTTAAGCGGAAGAACAACTGTACAGATGTTTATTAGTTCCTTACAATTTATTTTCTTTTATGAATGATTAAATAAATGTTTGCTTCTGAAAATATTTAGTATTTGTTTCAATGAGTTACTTCACTTAAAACTTCGGAATTTTGGGTAATCAAAGCCTTACAGTAGATACTTTATATTAGTCCTGCTTAGTTAATGTGATGGAACTATGTAAATGTAGAAAAGTATTAAACTGATGAAACTTCGATATTATTTTCTGTAGTGAAAGGTAAATTCGGAGAAAGTACATTAAATGTTTCTACAATATTTTCCAGAAATAACGAATGATTAGTTTTTTCATTTTATGAAACTATATGATTTTTCCATGCGACGTCTATTACCGTACAAATAAAGCTTACGGTACAGCAATAATGTAGGAACAAGTGAAAACAATACTTTACAAGTTGACGTCTCGCTGCGTACACAATTTCAACTTGGAAACAGCATAAATACACACCGACACGTATCGAGAAGTTGGTTTTGGAAGGGGTCCAAGGGCTTCCAAGGTGTGTCTGGGCATGAAATGTATATTAAATATATATAATTACCCCTTAAGTTTTACTATTTTTCCATAGAAGTCCTGAGTTTTTTTTTTTGGGGGGGGGAGTCCGGATTCCCCGGACCCACCCGCTAAATACGTGCCTGAATACACAGAAACATAACACCAACTAAATCTTAAAATTGCTGCTGCATCGAAAATAAAAGTGCTACCCAGGAGATGGATAACAATGCTTTATGCGTAACAAATGAGAAAATATACAAAGAAAGGTAATACTACGAAATACTTTGTTTTCTTATTTATTCATCTGTTTAGTGACAATATTTGTTCATTTCCTTTTATTTTTTAATTCTGTTTTTCTTCCAGAATTTTTCGTTTGGGTGAGACTGACAACTTTCAGGAAGAGAGTAAACCAAAGTACACAAGCGACTATATATACCTGTATATATACCTGTATATATATATATATATAGAAAGAATGGTTCTAAATTTTAGAGACAAACTTTGAGGTCGATTATTCACGTCGAATTCAGAAAAAGGTTTCTCTGAATATATGTGAAAAAATGCGCAGTTTCGAAGGTAGGGGCATTTAAACTTCGTGCGTCATTGTCACAAATGACGTAATATCTCGACAAAGAATAAGAAGACATGTCGGACTAGGAAATTAAAATCAAAGTTGTACCATAGAAATAGATTTGAGAAAGTTTTGTGACTGAAGAATTAAGGTTAGAAGGGACCCAACGGTATTGGTCTACTGTGCAGCACAACTCGTTGACAATGATAATTTGCGTGAGGAATTTCCTCTACTTTGTACTCCCTCACTCCCATTTGCTCAAATGCTTTCGTTGAATATAACTTCGAATCAGATCTGGTAACTCGACAGGTCTTACGCCAACATATGTCGAGATATTACGACTTTTGCAACTGTCATGCGTGACTCCGACTTTGCAAATCATCTAATAGCATACTCAGGAGGTCATTTCAGAAAATACGTAACTTTCCGTGTCCGTGTATATTGTTGCATTACTATTGAAAAAAGAAATGCTTTCTTGGCATCCTATACAATACATTATGTTTTACTCAATATGCTTATTATATATATATATATAATAATAATAATAATAAATCACAGTCATATTCAATCCACTAGTGGATGAGGCCTCTCCCCGATATATATCATCATCATCATCATATTCAGCCATTTTCTATTATATATATATATATATATATTATCGTTTTTAAGCTGTATTTTTCATTTTAAAATTGGCATTTGTATACCTCCGTTACGTGTCCCAAGTTCAATTTTGACGACTTCAAGCAGTCTTCTCTGAAATATGGAATAATTTACTAATCTAATTTCGTGTTTGAATTATAGGCGGAATATTCCTGCTGTCTTTGGAGTACTTTCTGTCAAAGAAATATGAAAACTGTATGATGTAATAATACATTTAGAGGTGTCCCAAGGTTTTTATGTATCCTCTGTTCTTGAGATTTCTGTAATTAAATACTTTAACAGTTGGTACCTTGCCCCCACTAAATAAGGAGAAATTGCGCGCAGTAATTACCTGGTCAGAACAGCGCTCGAGTGAGTTGAGCTGTGCAGAACAGATATCCTGATGTAGAGTGTCAAGTTTCCGAGGACGTCCTGATAAATTTGTATCTACCGTTCCGTATAAAAGAGGCACGATCTATGAACAATCAAAACGTACTTACAATGTCAATGTAGCAATATGGGCGTAGTTGAATTGTGTTATCCTTTCACTGATTTTTTTTAAACATAAGTGTGCTTTATTTTCAAAAAGTTAAAAATTTGTATCTTCCGTTGAGAGTAATAGTGTGACGGAAGATACACTGTCGTAACGGAGCATACAGGATTGATATTTGGATGTGTATTCACGCTTATTTTGATTTTTGTTTATTTATTTTTTATACTCAACTCTGTTAATGGTATTTTTAATTTTGAGAAAGTTAAGCCAGAATTCGGGATTCCTTTAGCTCTACAATACAAAATACAGTCAGTCGAAGAAGACAGCAGTATAAACGATGAGAAAATTTCAAGTGAAACACAAGCCACTGCAGTGCAGAAACATGGAAATGAGTAAGTTGGAAAAATTGCTACTCAACCGGGGATCAAACCCGGACTTCTGGTGTTTCCACGTGCCAGAGAGAGCAAGAAATCTCCGGTTGAGTCGCAGTTCTTCCAACTTGCATTTCAACAATAAGAACAAATAAAAATGTTAGTAAATTAAATGAATCTCCATGGTGACTTTTTTTTAAAAGAATGAAATTATAAAGGATTAAACTCTTTGGGGTACACAACCTGTTCCACAAGGGAACATGTGATACAATTCCTTCTGAATAAGAGAGGTTTGTTTCTTTACTGATTCTCAAATATGCATTGGTAAGCAGTGGCGGGTCTAGAAAAGTGTTTTGGGAGGGGCTTCTCTCAGAAATAATTAGTTTCTAGAAATCATGGAATTGGAGGGTGACTTGAAGTATGAGCATAGGAATAACTAACCTTTATTTTTTTTAGAAATCCCATAACTTTCGGGAAAAGGGGCGGCGGTCAGCCCAAAAGCCCTCTCGTAAGAGCTATTCAGTTATTTACGTTTCCTGTAAAAAATTATTTTCACATAATTCATCGCGTTTAAGGCAGAAGGGCATATATTTTACAGCAGAAGAAAACGAAAGTTGCTTGAGCCCATTTAAGGCCATATCCAGGTTTAAATTTCTTGCTGGTTCCAGCAAGAAATCATGCTGCAATTGCTGGAGCCTTGCTGGTTTTACTGGTAATTCTTGCTGGATATGCTGGATCCAGCAAAAGTTTCAAAACCGACCATGCATGCTGGAAATTCGAGCCACAAATAATGCTGGTATTCAGTTACTTCGCTGGATCCAACAAAAAAAGTTTTCAAAACCAACCATGCATGCTGGAAAAATTTTGCTGTTTCCAGCACATATGATGATTCAGCAAAAATTTTCCAGCAAATATTTTAACATAAAACTTGTAGTTCTAAAAGCTAGATGAATTGTAGTACAGCTACTATGATTTGTCACCCGGTTGGGCCATCAAGGGAGACAAAAAAATGTACAAAAGTCTTCTTCCGAAAAAAAATGTCACTTACGCCCCTCTGCTTTGAGAGTGACGAATCCTCTTTTTTGCATATCAATTTAAGACTATTTTCATTACATACTTATTGGGATAACTTTTTGCATGTGTGTTTCTTTCCAGAGAGATGGGTAAAGTTAAGCAGTGATAAAGAAAGAATGCGAAAATATCGAAGAAAAAAAAAGTATGATGAAGAAATGAAAAGAAAAGGGAGGGAAAGATATAAAAGAAGAGTCAACGAAAACAAAAATAAAACAGCGAAGTCCAAAATGAGTAATCGTGAAAGAAGAGCTTTAAGGAATCAGTGGAGAGAGAAAACACGAAGATACAGGCAAAACTTAAAAGAAAAAACTGATGGACAATTTGACCCTAAATAGTCCTCCTCCTAGTCCAAATTCGTCGGATGAACCGGGTTGTTCTCAAGACGACTATGACAATATTGCAGTACCTATAAAAGCAGTGTGAGAACAGAATTAGGCCGCAAAAGGGGAAGAAGAAATAGGAACAAGCTGAAAAGAAAAATCAAACATTTAGAACGAAAACTGAAACAGATGTTGAAAAATATCGGAAGCGCTGTTGAAAGGAAACAGATAGATAATAAAGACAGATCTAGAATAAATGTGAAACGTTTGCTAACGTCAAAAAAAGTAACTCCAAAGCAGATAAGACAGAGTTTTACAGAGGAGCAGTCCCGAAAGAGAAGAAAAGAATTCCTGGCAAAATTATCAGGGAAATAGTGAAAAAAATATAAATGACTTCACTACCTGAAGTCACTTACGTCGAACAGAGCTACGCGAACGTCTACTCAAGAAGTCAAACATATGGTAGAAGAAGGTTTATCTTTGAGAAAGAAAAAAGTTATACAGGAATTCTTGGAGATCCGTGAGAATAGTAGAGTGACCCCTGGAAAAAAGAGGGACGGTTTCTGTAGTCGTAATTTTCTTATATAATGGTAAAGGTCTCTAAGTTAGGAGAGAAGGAATATGAAAACTTCTCAAAGAGAGGAAGATTTTTTCTATAAATAGTAAGCGTCGTTACCTTTTCAGATAGTGTCCACTAGTGAGCATTTGAATCTACTTTAGTAACCCAAAGCATTACTTTATTTTAAATCAATGCTATTATTGTGGAAGCAAAAACCCGTAGTTCGTTGTGCTAGTACGGCGGACTCACTAATGTCTTGAGTTTACAGAGCACTCATGTGAAGTGAAGCTATAATGATAATTTTTGTTGTAGAATTAGGTAGTGAGTATTTTATTTCGTTATATTTGTCCGGAACAACAGTGTAGCTATTCAACCAAGAAGACTACAGTTTAAGGATGTTTTGGATCTGATATCAGCAGTGAAGACGAAGCAACACGCCCAAATGCAATTTCGACAATAGCAGATATTAGTCAGGAAGACAAGGAAGTTCAACAAACCAGCCTTCAAAAGGGGACTATGTTGTTGTGAAATTGTGCAGTTAAAAGAAAACACGTCATTATGTAGCAATGGTGGTATCTTCTGATGCTCAAGTCTTGTTTCAAGTAAAATTTATGACGAAATCCACGGCAACCAAATTCGTGTTTCCAGAAGAGGAGAAGCTGCAATTTCTTATGTGGAAAGCGAAGACATTGTGGAAACATTACATTTGCTTGAACTAAATAAGCGCCAACAACATTACTTTGGACTGGAAATATTTAACAAGTACAAAAGTTTGTAGTGTGATCCTATTGCATAACATTAAAGTATGCCGTTTACATTATACTCTCAAAACTATAGTTGTAAAATTTAAGTTTATATTCTTGAATAAACAAACCATAATATTCATTTGGTAATCATTATGTAATCAATTTGTATACATCAGTTACCATTTGGTATCCTGCGTTCTTGTTACAAATTTAAATCTTCTAAAATTAAGAAATAGGAAATAGTACTTGAGTGACCACATACTGTATGATAAATGTTAGGCCAAGAGGAACATAAAGATCACATTTTCGGTTCCGTCCGCAATAAACCATTTTCCGTTTGTTTTTTCGGTCTCGAAAAGTACGTTATTTCGCCCCTGTTGAGGTTAAATGCGTAATCAATATATAGCAAGTCTTTGGACTACTTTAGCTCATTATTCTCAGTTCAAAACTATTTGCTACACATTCCTGGAATTTGAACATTCATATTGCCTACTGAGAGAAATTTCAGTTCTATTGAAAAGCAAAAAGTAAGTCAAAATCACTTTTCAGTACCTGTTTAATGTAGGTATAAACCCTTCAAGATCACTCGAATGAGGCAGCCTGATTTTGTTTGTATAAAGAACCTACTAAATACTCTAGTAATTCGTAAGAAATGTATAGCTGGAGAGAAGGTAGAGCGGCTGAAGAAAAAATGGCTAACATTTCAATAAGATGAACCTTCAAAACAGGTTTCGGTATGCACTGGATGAGACCGAAGATAAACGTAGGGGAAGACGGTCTGTGAAGGTGTCATCTTCAGCACCTTCGCCAAAAGACCTGAATGTAGAACACAATGATCCCATTAGGCTACCTAAAGCCAAGTGTGATGATCTAATTTCCATTCTGTCGTACATCCCCCGAATTAATCACAGGTTTTATAGTTCTTTAGCACATGATGAAAATACTATTACATAAGTGACCATAATCAGGTATTGGATGGAGTTAGCCTGTTAAAATAGATCTATAATTTAGATCAAGAATGGGCCATATCCATTATCATGAAATTATGAAAGTGCTTCTATTGTTTTGTTTACAATATGTTTAAGTTACAAGTTATATTTTATGTTCTTGATAGAAATACAGCTATTTTTGATACTGTAAGCATTCTTTTGGTCTCAAAATGTGCTTAATTGAAGTAAGGTTCGATATGCAAATTCATGAACAGAAAATTCGTGATCTCTCATGAGAATGACCTTACTCTTTTGAACCAGTAGTGCAAAAAAGTGGCAGCTGATTAAACATTTAGTGTATGAACAAAAATTAATAAATAAAATAATTAATTAATAAAGTTCTTCTATTAGGTGTATTTTAAAGTAAATTGTGTACGAGTCGTGTGACAACAATCGTCGTGTATTTTGTGTATGTATGTGCGTTTAATGTGTATGTATATGTGTGCGTGTTTAATATGTATGTATACGTGTGTGTGTGTATGTTGTGAGAGTTTGTGTGCTGTTATCCGTCACTCAAAGTGTTTGTGTACAAAAGAAGAAATGGAAATTTTGCAAGATAGAAGATCACTAGCCATAAATGTTGTCAGGTGGAGGGTAAGTCGTTTTACTTTTCCTCATTTTAGCGTAATTTTTCTTTTTCGCTGAATGGACGATCCCCAATCTGACAACCTCGGAGCGTTGACAACATCCCTTCCTGAGCTAACGGAACTGCGATGTATTTCACCCTCCTCTTCCTCCTCGTACCGTGACCTACTTGCGTCTTCATCCCTCCCTCCCTCGCCCTCTGCTCTGTCTCTTCAGTCAGTGACCACAGCTGAGTTACTGAAAACAGAACTGTCCAAACACCCTCAGGGCACATTCAATGTTGCCCATATAAATGCAGAAAGCTTGTTGAGTCACTTCACAGAAATTGAAGCTATATTTTCAGTACAACCAAATATACACATTATTTTGGCATCAGAAACCAAACCTTTGCGAAGCCGAGCCTACCAGACACCCTCCGACCCTCGACCTTTTACCAGGTTTTAAATTTCTCAGAAACGATAGACAGTAGACACGGTTTACGTGCCGATGGAGTTGGAATCTACTGGAGGGAACAATTGAATGTCAAAGTACTTGCAAAGTCGCCGAATGAATACACCTTCAGCACGGAATATATTATTCTGGAATGCTTGTTAGGAAATAAACTTCTAATAGCATGTGTTTATTATAGACCACCTAGAGGTAATTTGAAGAACTTTGAGGACGAAATATCATATTTCATACCTTTTTACGAAAATGTATTAATTTTAGGAGACATGAACTATAATCTTCTTGTATCACTTTGAATCTAACCACTTCCGCAGTATACTGGAATCTCCAAGTCTTACAGCTTGACCCCTCCGCTCAACATTTCACACCAACCCATCTGAATCATTAATTGATGTCATTTTGACTTGAGATACAAGTAAAATTAGAAATTTCAGCCAGTTCTCAGAAGCAGGCATCTGTCGACACCATTTAATTTTTGTGTCGTACTCAATCTCTGTACCAAAATTTAGAGCTAAAGCTATGTCATACAGAGACATGCGCAACATCAATGATGAGGCGTTGTTGCAGGATGCAGCCAACATACAGTGGCAGTAAATGTATAACGTTCCGAGCGTTGATGCACAACTAGATTTTCTAAATCAATCGATTTTAAGTCTACTAGATAAACACGCCCCGTTAAAACGGAAACTTGTTTCGCACCCACCTTCCCCCTGGTTAACTAAAGAGCTACTTGAATTAATGGCGTTAAGAGATACTACTTATAGAAAGTTCCTCAAGGCGCGTAGAAGGAATTCTGAAGGAACCGGCACAATTCTTAACACTTATCGCACTCGGAGAAACCGTTGTACCCACCAAATAAGGAAGGCTAAGATCAAATTTGCGCAGGAATTAATTTGTGATTCCACTAATACGAAATCCCTCTGGGACAAACTACAGTTACTTTGTACGAAGAAGAGACAAACTTTTACAGAAATCGGAGACAAATTTTCGCCAGACGAACTTAATGATCACTTTTGTAAAATTAACTACCCGAGTCAAGCGAAGAGTTCCGACTCAAATGAAACTCATCTGAATCAGCAGAATGAACGAAATAAATTTAATTTTATATGTGTCACACCGCAAAGAGGTTCTATCAGCTATTCACAGAATAAAATCAAAAGCAGAAGATATCGGCAAAATTCCCATTACCTTTATTAAAAGATAATTCCCTTTATACTATTTCCAATAAGTAATATGTTTAATCTCTCGATAATGTCAAATACGTTTCCGACGGCATGGAAGGTAGCACTTCCACAAACTAAAGAAATTCTAAATACAGACGATTACGACCAATGCGTATTTTACCCAGTCTGTCGAAAGCTCTTGAATATATTATGAGCGATCAAATTCGTAGATACTTAACAAAATACTCATTATTGGACTCATTTCAATCAGGCTTCCGCAAAAATCATAGTACTCTAACCGCTCTAGTATATATAACTGCCAAGATCCGAATGGCCTTGGATACGAGGGAGGTTACCATCTCACTCTTTTGGATTTTTCTAAAGCATTTCAGTCTATCGTATATAACTCTTCTCTCTAAATGATCTTCTTTCTTCAAATAAGATAAGATAAAATAAATTTTATGGGCGGTATCTTCTTCAACTTCCCTGAGCATGCTGCTATTCAATGGGTGCAAAACTATCTTCAAGGAGGCCAGCAATTTGTAAATCTTCCTGGTTCACAATCATCTTTGCGTAATCTCTCAAGAGGAGTCCCACAGGGGACAGTTCTCGGACCACTCCTATTCTGTCTATATATAAATGACCTTCCCAATGCATTAAAACATTGTAAACACCATCTATATGCAGACGATTTCCAGATGTATACGTCATGCGATCCGCGTGTATTAACAGCGACCATTAATAATATAAACTATGATTTTGCTAGAATTACGGACTGGGCAGCACTAAATGGACTCAGCATCAACCCGCTAAAATCTAAATGTATAATCTTTTCTTCAAAGAGATCACTTCCTGACTATTTTATCATCCCCAATATTACTGTAAGTAACACGACTGTACCATTTTCCTCTACGGTAAACAACCTTGGCCTCACACTAGACCGACACCTAGAATGGAAGGCTCATAACAGTAAGGTTTGCAGAAAAGCGTTCTGGTCACTGCACTCTAGCTAAAAAATATCCTTCCAAGCGCTGTTAAAACCACTTTGGCACAAACACTTGTTTTCCCACATGTTAATTACTGTGACGTAGTACTTTCCGACATTAGTGATGAGTTGGCTCACCGCATTCAGAGGATTCAGAATTCATGTGGAAGATTTATCTGTAACCTGAAATATTCAAACCATTTAACACCTTTCTATCGAAAGCCATCTTTTCTAAAATTAGACGAGAGACGAGCTTCGCACACAGCAGTAATATTATTTAAAACAATGCGTGTTAAAAAGCCCAGTTATATTTTTCAAAATTTTCAGTCTCTTAATGCTCGTCATGGACACAATACAAGATCAGGAGTCAACATTTTATTATCTATCCCCCAAAATAACTCTAACTTTAACAAATCCTTCACAGTTACCTCTATTCGCATTTGGAACAGCCTACCCGATTATCTTAAGGAATCAGAGAGCATGAAATGCTGTGAACTATTCTAAAATTTATATTTTATTTTTAATTTCCAAATGTTAAGAAGCAATATAAGATTTGTTTGAAATATTTCTGGGGTACGTAGACCCGCATCCAGGATATCTGAAGAGGTGCTCGCTTTACGTAGACTAACTTTTGTGAACTCATTGAATAATCACCTACATATGAGAGCAAAGATGCAATCCCGTCCTTTGCAACTAACTGATATAAGTCAACAATCGTAATCACAATAATATGATAACTTTTATTTGTAATTTTCTCTTTGATTTTGTGACCACTTTTACAGTGCAATTTTCAGCCGACGACGTTTGTCTCTGGCGAGCAGACTAAGAACATATTTTACGTTGATTTCAATGTCACTGTTTACTGTGAAGTGTGTGAGATCATTTAATCTGTCCTCTGTCATAGACGAGCGAAGAAATGATTTAATTATCCTCAAACTTGAGAAGCAACGTTCAGGTGTACACGCTGTTATAGGTTTAGTCACAAAAATCTGCAACAGCTTGTAAATATTCGGGTACAATTCTTCTGAGCAATGAATCAAGCAATCAGCAGCTGTACGAGGACAGTCATTTCCAGGCGCATTTTTCCACTTATTTTTCCACAATTCGAATTATATTTGGACCATATCTGCTTTCTTATTTACATATTTAATATATAAGATTGCCTTGCTCGCAAATGGTTAGTGAGCAAAGGCCCCTTGTTCCGACATCCCAGTACACAATATAGCTGTGAAAAATAAGCAAATTACTAGAATAAAATACCGCCCTGGGCCCTTTTTTTTGCGTCCATGTCTGGGTTTGAAATGGGAATAATAATATATTTTGGTAAGCTAAACCTTTGTAGAATAGCTTTTAGATTAACCATTTTATCATAACCAAGGGGCGCCCGGGGCCCTTTGCTAGGTCCATCTCTGGTTTTATAATTGGAATATTAAGTTATTTTTGTAAGGTAAACCTTTGTAGAACATTTTACAGATGTAACTATTTTATTATGATGCAGGGGCTCCGGGGGAACCTTTTATAGGCCCGTCCCTGGGTTTCAAATTAGAATAATTATGTACTTTGTAAGCTAAACCTTTGTAGAAAACAGATGTAATCATTTTATTATGACGAAGGGGCGCACGCGGCCCTTTGTTAGGTCCGTCCCTGGTGTCAGTAAAAACAGATAACCGTGCCCTTCATTAGTTAACACTGTTTTGCAATGCGCCCCTAAATAATTTATAAATAACCTAAAAAATAAGAGATCTAGAATAAAGAAAGGAAATGAATGAGAAATAAGTTAGAATATATTATGTAATAACATCTAAAAAAAATTAGTTAAAGTCAATTCTAATTGTGAAAAGGTAATTGATTGTTCTTTATTATTTGTCTTTGGAATCACAAGTTCAAACTTTACCTGAATACTTCTTTTTTATCGGAGATGTCTCTCTCACTGTTGAATTGAAACTGCCACACGTTAAAACTTCTTTTGCTTGTAAAGGTAATTGCATTTGACCTACCCTGGAGAAAAGACTAGAAGAACAGGTAGAGAGAGCATGTGTTATGCGTGGTACTTCTTTCGTCTATGGCACTAAAGTGTAGGTGTAAAATTTTTCTGATCATGAAGGGTAATTACCTGCCCTAGATGGATATTTTTGTTTGTTGGAACAGTTCATTGTCCTTTGTTTGTGACACTGAACTGCACTTAAATTTCTCTGTTCACGGGGGTTAATGAACTGACCTAAATGGTTTAAGAGTTCATTACACGCATGGCCTTCCGGGTGCAGACGAACTAGTATTTGATGTCATTGATACTTGAAAGGGTGACTGACCTGACCCAAATAGAAATTTTTGTTTCTTCTGAGAGTTCATTGCTCGCATCGCCTTCAGGGTGCAGAGGAGGAAGTACTTTCTATGACATTGTTAGGTGAAAAGGTAAATTACCTGGTTGTCTAGAGAGTCCATTACCCTTTCGATGCTAAGGATGACCTCAAAAGTGAAGAGAGGTTGAGTGAACTTTCATGTTTATGGAAATTGGAATATCTTGTTTTTCAGTAAACGCATTAGGGAGGAATTACTTAAAATAAGAGAAAGCCGAATGTTTTCAATATCTGGCATGGTACTTTTTATTCATGAATTCAGAGATACTTGTAATTGTCCAAAAGAGATTTGTAATATGAGAGTAAGGTTGACATGTCTTAATGGTGGAAGAAAGCATAAGTTGATTCGACTGAGTTTTAGATGCTATGTAGGAATGTGGAGATGATCGATCTCTTATGATTCCTTTTCAGATGGGAATGTATGAAATAACTGAAAGGTGAGTTAACTGTCAATGAAAGAATCTTGTAATGAAAAAGATAAATGTAGATTTTAATAAAAATACATTTTTAAAATTCATTAACATTGTATAAGCTAAAATAAAAATACGGCACTTCTACGGAGAGCGTCAGTCTTCTAATATAAAAGAGGGTTAATTAGAATATAAGGTATAACTTTGTGGTATGTAAAGTGTTTCTGATGTTTACCGTGTCTCTGTTTCTGCTTTTCTTCAAGTTGAAGATCAATTCATATTTACTGTGTGACTGCTCTGTTTTTTTTAAGTTGAACTTTTCATCTGGTAAGTTTTAATTTTATTTTTCATTAGTCTAGATAACTTTT